>NW_020717924.1:19481-30684 GCF_900518725.1 Notechis scutatus | reverse complement strand
ATAACAAGGCATCTCTATTCATTTAAAATGTACTATCCTATTCTTACGTGGAGGTCTTCCAGCAGCTATTATTCACAAGCCGCTGAGCCTTTGAACCCTGCAGCAGCCCCTTCTCCACCCTGTAGCCCCCAAAAGGCAGGACCGGAAGAGTTCGGGAATTTTTTTTGGAGAGTGTTTGCTTTCTATGTCGAGTTGTGGGGGCCCCACAATGAGCAACAGGAAACAGAAGAAGAGGGAGCGTCCTCTTTCAGCTACACAGTCCTTATGCAACCCTATCAAACAACTTAAAATGGATGACTTTTTAAACGATATTCAGTCAACGGTCGTAAGTAATAAATTATCATCCTCACTTATTAGCCTTTCTAACAGATACAATCCACTGGAATGGGACTTATAAGCTGAGGAAGAGAGCTCACAGCTTCTGGACATTTCTGCTTCTTTATCAGGGGAGTCTTCCCTCTTTCAAACATCAGCTGTCAGTGTTGCCATTGAGGGTTTGTTGCAACAAGAGTATGGGGAATTACAAAATAAAAACTTTTTTGATTTTATATCTAGGCAATGCATGCTGACGGCACAGACAGTGCTGACTACTTTTGAGCTTTTAACTGAGGTCAACAATAAAGTGGACTCATTGAAAGAGTCAACTGTAAAGTTTGCTGATCCAAAGATGGACGCTAACTTGGGTTTCACTAAAAGTACAAAAAACTTGACATGTGATTTACTCCCTTACTTAGAGCTGCATGCTAAGCAAGGTTCTCTCTCCCAAGAAGTTTCGGATAAAAAGCACACAAGTTTTAACTGTTAGATAATTCCTTCCTTAGTAAATTTGAAATTTTTCCTATTTGCGTGTTTATTAAGGAGGGTATCAGTCCTTTAATAACTCATATTGGCAATAAGAGCACTGCTTTCCGCAAGCCTAATTGCAACGATTTTAAAGCTGTTAACTCTAAGGATGTTATCTCTCCCGCACCCTTGAGAAGTGGCAACTTGGAAAATCGACCTCCTATCCGGCAGCGTACTGAGATACTGGAGTCAAGCCTGATTAATTCTTTTTGTACTTTGCCAGAGCTAGAACAAGCGGGCATCATTAAAAGATTAGACAACTTGAAGGATCTTTTAGAAGTCACACATAAAGCTGCAAAACCTTCCATAGAATTTGCTATCCCGGTTGCAGATGTTGTTAATGCTCCTTCTGAGAATTCTGATGAAATTCCTCTTCATATAGATGCTGCAAATAATAACTCTGTAAAAGAGGTGTACAGGGGAGAGGAAAGGAGTGGTTGCTCAATCACTGTGGAACAACAAATAGAACAACAAATAGAAGATGACCTTGGAGTAAGTGTTGAACTGCGTCATAAGGAGGTTCCCGCCTGCTTGTTGCTACTCCCTTTGGTCTCGGACACTATCCCACTGGGACAACCTACAATGATACCTTTGCAACGGGCTGTTGGCCCTCAGAAGCATTTGGAGTCTGTTTACCAATTTGGCAGTAGTGAAGGCAAACACCTAACAAACCAGTGTGCCTTTTTTGACTCTGAGGGAATCTTGGATAATATTACTCCTGTGGAATGACTGGAAAATGTTAGTGTCCCTCTCAATGCTCACATTAATTCCCTCCCTATAATGACAAATGACAAGCAAGTAGATTATTTTCACCTATTGTCCTGGAATATTGCTAGCTGGAAAGCCAGAGCCATGGATGGTGACTTGGAGGATTTCTTGATAAACTTTGATCTTATAGCCCTTCAGGAGACCTGGCTGACCACGGATGAAGAACAGATTCATCTGCCTGGCTTTGATTTGTGGTCTATTCCTGCAGTTAAATCTAAGACTAAAGGAAGGGCCTCTGGAGGCTTGTCAATTTTAGCCAAAGCAGAGTTGGGCTGGCAAGCCCAGAAGCTCGGCTTTGGTGATGCTTCTGCTTCACATTTAATTGTCAAGTTCTTCTATGGTTCTTTTGGTTTGATATTGCTGAATATATATATCCCTCTTCGCTCCTCCCCTTATCATACACCTAATATCTGGGCAAATTTGGAAGAGACAGTTATAAAATTAAATGTCCAACACCCTAACGTTACTTTAGTTTTGGCAGGAGATTTTAATGCCAGGGTAGGGGCATCTTTACATAACTTTGTTTATTCTGGTGTTATTCCTGAGGATTATTTACTAACTATTCTTCCCTGGCATTCCAGTAATTATAAAAGAAATATTGCAGGTACACAATTGATTTCTATGATTTATAACTGTAACCTCTATATTATAGGAGGTAAGGATTTTGGTTTTATATATCCTTTTACTTATCACTCAAGTAACTCCAGTAGCATTCTAGATTATATATGTGTTTCAAGAGATAAGCTTGAGAGGTTCGCAGATATACAAGTCCATGTGAGGGAAGGTAGTGATCACCAACCAATTTCAGTTTTATTTCAAGGCAGTTCAGATATATGGAGAAACTCATCTTGTGGCAAAAGTTTTTTTGCAAACCTGGAAGTGAGACAGGATAGAAAACTCAAATGGGCCAAAGTTGATACTGCAGCATTATCTATTTTTTTGGATTCGGAACAACCTCAGATCTGGAGAAGCTTAATTTCTCATTCATCTTCAGGCTCAGATAATATTATGGCCCATTATGACGATCTATGTCATTCATTGAAGAAATTTCTTACTGTCAAACTTCCGATAAGAAACCGCCAACAAGTTGGAGTTAGTTGGTTTGATTCTGACTGTTCGTACAGTAGAAAATATTTGAGAGCTGCAATGCGTAGGGTTCAGCGATGTCCCACCTCAAAAAACTATAGCAATATGTTGAAAATTAGGCGTGATTATAAGAAATTGATAGCATCAAAGAAGGCTTCCTTTAGGACTAAATTATGGTCGGACTTGGAAATTTGGGCAAAAGGGTCAAATTCAGCTTTCTTTTGGAATGCTGTCTCAGGTATATTGAAGGAATGTAAATTTTATTTTGATATCCCTATTCCTGCTTCAACCTGGGAGAATTTTTATTCTAATCTTTTAAAATCCAATCAGGACTCTATGCATACCCAAAGCAATGGTTTATTAACTTTAGAAAATCTCCCTATCTGGCCCCCTGTTTCTGTTTCAGAAATTAAATCCATTATTCGATCATTAAAAGCTAATAAGGCACCTGGTGAAGATTTCTTGTCCCCAGAATTATTTAAGACTTATATGGACTGGTGGGCGCCTTTGTTAGCAGGGCTATTCACCTTTATAAACAATACTGGCCGCATACCTGTGGGTTGGGAAGTGACCATTATTGTTCCCTTACATAAAAAAGGAGATAGAGGCAATCCAAATAATTATAGACCAATAAGCCTAATTGGAATTGTTGCTAAAATGTATGCAAAGCATTTGTTTAGCAAAATTGAAATCTGGGTTATGGAGAATAATCTTTTGGTGGAGGAACAAGCAGGCTTTAGACCAGAGCGATCTACCATAGATAACTGTTTCACATTATATCACTTGGTAACAAGGTATTTAAAAATGGGTAAGAAATTATTCACTGCATTTATTGATCTAAGTGTAGCTTTGGATTCGTTAAACAGAAATATATTGTGGAGGAAACTGGCAGACCTGAACATGGAGCCCAGACTCCTTTTTCTGGTTAGGGCCCTTTACTCAAATACCCATGTGAAAATCCGTACTGGTGTAAATGGAGCCCTGTCTAAGAGCATACCAACCAATATTGGTGTAAAACAGGGCTGCATTTTAGCCCCAATGCTTTTCAATCTCTATGTCAATGATTTACCAGGATTCCTGCATGCAGTAGATTTGCATATGCCAAAGATTCTTGATAAATTTATTAATACTCTTTTATATGCCGATGACATGGTATTAATGGCTCATTCACAAATAGGCCTGAGGAGACTGTTGCATAAGCTGAATACCTATTGTACTTTGAATTTCTTAAATATTAATAAAAGTAAATCCAAAGTGTTGGTTTTCAGCACAAAAAGTACGAAATATAATTGGCAGTTTAATGGGGAGTCAATCGAACAAGTAAATTCTTACACCTACTTAGGAGTGGTCTTTACTAATACAGGATCTTGGTTTAATCACTTTAAAAGTAGTGCATTAAGAGCTGAGATAAGCACCAAAAGATTATATAAATTATTTAACCATAATTACCCAGGCACTTTGACCCCTATGTTGAAAGTATTTAGGGCAAAAATAGTTCCAATGCTGACATATGGTGCAGAACTGTGGGGTTTAAATAAAGCCTCCCCACTTGAACAAACACAGACCCGCTTTTTAAGACACTTATTGGGGACTGATAAGAACACTTCCGCTTCGATTTAACTCCTGGGTCAGTCAAGTCCACAGAGCCATCTTAAGACATGGGTTTTCTACCCAATATTTATTGTCAAGGGCTTCCCAGGCAAGGGAAATTTTTAAACAGAGAGCCTTGGATATTAGTGCCCAGACTGACATGGAATTATTTGCAAAAAAACCAGATCCTTAAGATGGTTGGCTAAGAATAAAAACATCTTCCAACCTGAAAAATACCTTTCAATGGGTATGCCACAATTACAGAGAAGAGCCTATACCAGAGCCAGTTTTGAGTTACTGGATTCCATGTCCAGACATGGGTGCTTCCACCATGTACCATACCACGAGAGAACCTGCTTATGTGGTTCATCAGCCATTGAAGATATTTCCCACATCTTGTTCAACTGCCAAATATATGCCCCCAGTAGGCTTAAATATTTATCATTTCTACTGGAAAGAACAACCCACTGGGAATCAAACCACAGATTGTTATATTACCTCCGGGCCTCTAATGTACACATTGTTCGTAGGACTGCTAAGTTTATAATCAAGGCAGCAGTCCTAAGAACACAATATATTGAACAAATTGGTGTATCCTGCAGGGGTGATTTATTATCCGATTTCGGACTCCCCGGTTTTCCACATATGTTTTTATTACTGTATTCTTATATATCTAACTTATCTGTATTTTGTCTTGTTATATATTTATGTTATGTTACTGATAAAATCTTATGACTATTCAATTAAATAAACAATAAACAATAGCATTTTAACCGCTTATACTTTAACACAAAAACAAAGAACACGGGGTACCAGAATGTACGAATGTGCAGACAGAATTTTATATCATTTGTTATCCAGACTTTTGCTATCTGAAACCAAGAGCTCTTGAAGAATACAAATGTATTTATAATGGTTTTAATGTTCTCTCCTCCTCCTCCTCCTCCTCCTCCTCTTCCTCTTCTCCTTCTCCTTCTCCTTCTTCTTCTTCTTCTTCCTCCTCCTCCTCCTCACCTTATCATCCTTACTCAGACAATTACAAGTTTTCCATTTATGAAATCATTTCCAAATTTATATTTTCAATTTAAAAAAAACCAACCAAATGAAATTCTCCCTGATATTTCATTTTATAATGTTACACAGGTTATTTTCTCCTTACTATTTTCTCATGAATGAGTATTTTCTCCAATAGCGATGGGTCACTTAAACTGGTTTGCTGAACTCTCATTTTTTATTACTGATTAATCCTATTTCTTTAATCGGTTACTAATTCAGCAAAAACAAAACAGAATCAGAAGGGTAAATATGTTTCTCTATAAGCTTCTTGTATGTCTTTTTCCTAATATTGCAGGCATTCTTGTGCAAATGATTTTTTCTCCTTGTTATGTCAGTTTTTTGTGGGCTTTTGTGTTTTCTATTATTTCATATATACATTTTGAGTTATTTAGAGTCTCAAAATTATACCACAACCTTCTAAGATGTAATATTGTCCATATGTTTACCTAAATTCCATCTAACCTATACATTGTAATGGTAGTTTTAATATGTTGCACAAAATAAACATTTTACCATATGATACATTTGGTCAGTCTGATATTATTGCCAAAATTTTGGATATCTAATTTTGATATTAAATTTTTTTTAAAAGTCCTACAGATATTGAAAAATGGAGAAATGAAGAATTTAAGGCAGTAATAATTCAGCTTTTCAAATTATTTAACACAGAGCCGTGATGTTGATGTTTCAGTCCTTAACATCTTTACTCTAGCAAACAGATGTATCAGAACAATGCAAAAGAGGAAGACATTTGAATCCTCAAGAATTTATGACCATGGTAAGTTATTTATTTGAAGGTGCTTGGAAACATCAGGCCACATCATTTGCTAAACCAATTCTTATCCACTTTTTAAAATTGGCACTTAAGAACAAATGCTAATGCAATGGGATCTCCCTGCTTGCTTATATTAGCTCAGATGAACTGGCTATTAATATCCAAATCTCCTTAATTAGTAGTCAGAGTAGACTTTGAGTATAATTTGGAAGATGGCCAAGGCGGGACCAAGGCAGACGCATAGCCAGGCCGTTGCAAGCCTGAAGGAGAGAACAGTACAAATGGCAAGACAATTCCCTACCAGAGACTAACAAGGAGAGAAACTGAGGTGATCCAAGGAGTCCCTCCTGCGAAAAGTAAGCAATAAAACTAATTAATGGGAATAAATAGCTGGGCAGCCAGGGAGAGTTGGGGAGCGAGCTGGGCTACCGCTTTGAAGGGAGGCCAACTTCCCAAGAGCTGATGAGGTGAGCTAAGTGCAGGGCGAAGCTCCCACTGGCTGATCTAAAGAACCCAGCCGCACAAAATAAAATAAATAAATATATACATCTTAAACAAACATAAATAATAATAATAATTAAAAAAACAGACAATCCATAGACAATCATGGCTGGCAAACACTCCACTGCCAAGCCCCCACCCAACTTGGGAGCGACCACTAGATCAGGGGTGTCAAATACATTCGGTACAGATTAAAATAATATTGTAACCCATAGTTATTACTGTTAAGCCTGGATTCCCCAACGGGTGTTAAGGAAAACAAACTAAACAGAACGTGCAGCGAAGTCAGATAGGAAGACAGGTAAATGTGTGAGATAAGCCTTCTCGTTAACACGCAGTAAAAATACAGATACCTTGTGCTATCAAAATTATAATTTATTCCATTTAAGAATTATAGCATAGTCATGTAAACAGTCCAGTAGTCATATATGAATTTCAGTCAAGTCTTGTCAGGGATACTCTATTTGCAAAGTCCGTGTTGAATAGCCAATGTCAGTACACTTACAATAAATCAGTCCAATCTTCTCTCCGTTGAGAAATATCAACACACTTCTTCACTCCCCGTTTCAGCAAGAATGCAGTCTTCAATAAGCCAGCCAGTAAGAGCCAGAGAGTGCCTTGCTGCTTATATAGTACTTTTACAGCTGCACCCTTAATTACATTCCTTTAGCTTAAAGTCACATACACTTTATCTGACAAACCATGATTCATCATTTTATTATCTTTACCCAAAACAGTTAGGGTAAAACAATGTTATCCCTAACAATTACATTTCATTTTCATTGTTTTATGTTATTTAAACATATCTAAAACTACCGCCATTCAATTTCTAGACCTCCCTCTTGTTATTACATATATCTTGTTGTATTAAAATATGTGTATTATTGTTCCCCTCTTATTTCAATTTCTATTCTTTCTTATTTTTCCCATTGGTTCATTTAAGCATACATAACATTTCTTTTCACCATTATTTATTATCCTTTATCTTATATTTGATATTTTAAAATTACTCATTTTTCCACCATGCTTTCAATATCCTAAATATCCAACATTACTAATCAATCCACATATTAACAGTATTTAATCGATCCCAGGATTATATCTTCAATTCCTTACAATTTCTGATCCTTAAAAGTTTGACATTCACAATATATTTTGACACACTGTTAATATTAGTAATACAATTAAATTCCCTAATCCTAAACTTCCACTTTCTACCCTTAACTTATATTTAAATAAAGTAAATTCTATTTTTCTATTTGTATATACTATGCTATTGATTCCCCTATTTTATATTTTCTACAACTCCATTTTACTAGTTTATTTTATCACTATCCATCATCTCTTGGTCTCTTTCGAGTTCCATCATTTGTTAACTTTTTAGTCACCTTTTTCTTTATCTCTCTTGGAAACTTATAGTTTTTTTATGCCCACTAAATATTCCTTTTGAGTTGCCCTTTATCTCATTTTGCTGCATCTTTTGAATACCCATCATTTTTTTAAAGAGATTTTTGTTTTTCTCTGAACTTTTCCTTTCTTGGAGAGATTTTCCTCTTTTCCTCTATTCTGTTATAAGCTTTTTAAATGTTATCTACTTGATTCCAACTTATCAGTCCTTTCTCTCCATTACCTTTTTTTCTTGCATCTCACTTTGATTTTTCTCTTCCACTGCTTCTTCTAACTTCTTATCTATTTTCCAGATATCTTGTTCCTCTTTCCCCCCCAATTGTTTAAGGCCTTCTACACTCATCTTTATTTTTAGGCACTCCCCTTGTCTCCTTATTGTTTTTTATAGTTTCATGCATATTTTTAAGCATCAAAATTATTTCTTAATAGTCCTTTATTAGTCCTAGTAATCAATTTTAATTCAATTCAGTAAACAATTACTCAATATACCTCTGTAATTCCAATGACTCAATAAACACTCCCACCAATCCAGTTATTAGTGAAACTTAATCATTCTCATAGTTGTTTCCAAGACCCCTAAGTTTATAATTTTTAAAATTCTTTAGTATTTTATAGTCTTTTAATTTGTCAATTGTTTGTTTTCCCAATTGTCCAGATTTTAAAAGTCATATTTAATTTTCCTTCTTTTCTCTTTTCTTCTATCCCTTCTTTGGTCTTGTGTGTTGTTCTAACCCTAAACCTAAACACAATTATTTTTTTTAATGGATTCAGAGAGGAAAGAGAATGGCCTTGGAGGACAGAAAGAACAAAACAACAACAAAGCAATGGTCAGATAAAAGGGGACCTGAGATGGGGATAAGAAAGCAGTGTGAGTAAACATCACAGACAGACTTATCTTATCCAAAGATAAAAGGAGGGAGGCTGAAGTACACAGAGATTTGGACATACTGACCTACATCCTATTGGTTTCCTAGTCTGATCTCTCTTGATGGTTGACAACCTGCTCAAAAAACTTACAGTAATGGATTTCTGTAAAATATGCAAGGAAGCAAAGGAGTGAACTAGAGAAATAATAGAAAACTTGAAAGATTTACTTTAATGTTGGAAAATACGCAAAGGATATGTCTAATAGGGTTTTTAATCACCTCAGTTTAAAAATCTAGATTCTTTCAAGATACAGGTAAGTGATTGAGATGTTGTTTTCCCCAGAAACTCCAACCCTGATATTAATCCTTGTACTTCTGCATCAATTCAAGCACATCGGGATACAAGCGTCGTGGAGCATCCAGACCCACGACTGGATCAGAATGGGTCCAGTCAGGAATATCCTTATAGAAAACTAAATGAGTGATGTGAGCAAGCAATGATTCAGTATTCTTTTTGGTTACAATAGTATCTTTTTCTCCACTCCACACGGCTACTGGCACAGTAACATCTTCTATTTTATAAAATGGAGGTGTTGTCTGTGGAGGAAAAGAGGAGGAAAAAAAAGAATGTGATTTGGGACTCACTTCCAGTGTGCAGAGAAGTTGTCCAATGGATTCATGGAGTGTTTACAACTACTTAAACCCATGGTATAGGCATCTGTCAGAATTACATGCCAATCACAACAGGGCTATGACCAGTACATGACCTACTGCAAACTAGTGGCATCCAAAAAGGTGGAAGATAGCAACACCAAGAGGATTTCATTGATAGCTTTGTTTAATAGCTAATAGCTATTAATAGTAAAAGCTTTCCATCTCCTCCTTCTATGGTCTTGCAATCAAATGATGCTGCCTTCATTTTAGAGGTTTAAGGAAAGCTAACATCCAAAATTAAAGGATCATTATCTAGCCACAAGACTACACAGGTAGGAGAGGGATGGTCAATCAAGACATTAAATGTTATGCTGCTATTAACTGAGCCATGAAAAATGTCTGGTGCTCTTGGGGGATACTGAAGTTTAAACAGGCTGGAAAATTATTTACAACGAGAGACCTGAGGTCTTCTTTGGGGAAATATGGCATCATTACTTCTTCTCTGAGTGTATGTGAGATTGATTAACTGATTATCAAGGACTTATTTAGTCTTAACAGTCTAGATGGTTTACTATAAATATATTAGAAACAGAATAAATTATAAAAGTATAATTCTGAAGGCAATTGTGAAAACTTTCCACAATGGATCAATATTCATCATGTTAGCATTTTACTGTTGATTACCTAGAAAAAATACATTGCAACCCAACCCTGTTCCTCAGTCCCTGATGGTTATACATATTAACAGTTGTCCAAACTTTTTACCAGCAAAGGAACCATCCTCACTTTGGGAGAGCAAGTTCCAAAGGAGGAATGTCATAGTAGGGAATGTCTTTTTGTCAGCCTCTATTTGTCCTATTCCCCACTGAAAGGCTCAGTGGTGGTATTCTACCAGTTTGGACCAGTTCGGTCAAACTGGTAGCTCTGAGGATCATCTGTGAGCGAGCCGGTTTTCTACGACGATCAACTGCTGGGCCCTTCCACCCTCCCTGCCTCTATACTGATCTTGGTTTCTTGGTTTTGAAGCTCAGCTGCTTTGCACAGACAGCTGTTGAAGACACAGGGAGAGTGTAGGATTGCAGAAGGTGAGTATCAAACCCTCTGCGTGCATGAAGCATACATGCATGCGCCAAGCACGTGCACCAAGTCATGCCCACAGAACTGGTGGAAAATAAAAGTTGAATCCCACCACTGAAAAGTGGGTCTCATGACCTGAGATGACCTGTTAGATTACTGTATATCAGGTATTCTACCTGTAGTAACTGATCTTCGGTTTGAAGTTCAAATGAGGTCTAATCAGATATTTTACTTTCTACCTGTCCATTCCCTTTCTAAGACTACCTCCTTTGAGGTTAAACCCTTCAACAAACTGCAGTGTGCAGTTCAAACCAGGGTTATATAGTCCTTCTCTAGAAAAGCACCATTACTTCTTTTTTATAGTAAGGTTGCAACTGGAACTATTGCTATGAGCTTTATGCATCCTTTGCTCTCAATACTGAATATCTATCTATCCACAGGACTGGAGTATGGAGAGAACTATATCAATTTTACCTTTCTGTACCATAGCTAAGGAGAAGTAGCCAGGAATCCTGGTGGATGGAAAATGGAGTTACCACCACATTTTTTTGTCCATGGATTGCTGCTCTGCTCCAGTTCT
>NW_020717924.1:0-11733 GCF_900518725.1 Notechis scutatus | reverse complement strand
TCTATCTATCTATCTATCTATCTATCTATCTATCTATCTATCTATCTATCTATCTATCTATCTATTTTATTTATATATTTTGTCAAGCATGTATTAGATAACAAGTATAATTAGAACATAATTAGGATTACATGAAATAGGTACAAATAAAAGGGAGGCATTAGGACAGGGATGGTAGGCACATTGGTACGCTTATGCATGCCCCTTACAGACCTCTTAGGAATGGGGTGATATCAACAGTAGACAATCTAAGGGTAAAGTTTTGGGGGTTTGGGGAAGAAACCACAGAATCAGGTAGTACATTCCAGGCATTGCCAACTCTGCAGTCGATTTTAGCGCTTAAGTTTGTATCTATTTTGTGCTCATGTATTGTGATTGAAGCTGAAGTAGTCATTGACAGGTAGAAAATTGTAGCAGATAAATTTGTGTACTATGCTTAGGTCAGAGCAAAGGCGGTGTAGTTCTAAGTTTTCTATGCCCAAATTTTCAAGTCTGGTGGTATGAGGTATTCTGTTGCAAACAAAAGAGTGAAGGACTCTTCTTGTGAAATATCTCTGGATTCTCACAATTGTATTAATGTCTGATATGCAGTGTGGGTTCCAGACAGATGAGCTGTATTCAAGAATTGGTCTAGCAAATGTTTTATATGCTTTAGTTGGCAGTACAATATTATCAGAGAAAAAGTTATGCAGCATTAGGTTAACAACTCTTAATGCCTTTTTGGCAATATTGTTACAGGGGGCTCTGACACTTAGATCATTACAGATGAGTAATCCAAGGTCCTTGACAGAGTGAGTGTTGTCTACAAGGTTGTGTCCATCCAGCTTGTATTTTATGTTCTGATTTTATTTTATTTTTGCCAATGAGCATTTTTTGGTTCAGATTTGAAGTTGCCACTTCTTTGACCATTCTGTCACATAGTCAAGGTCTTTTTGAAGGGTAGCAGTGTTGTTGGTGCATTGGTTTTTTAAAGTACATTATGTTGTAGGTGATTACAAAGGGATAGGACTTGAGTTGTATAATTGTATGCATCTCAGCTCCCTTAGCTTCTTGCTGTCACCCCTGACTGTAGGCTCTGGTTACAGCAGAGATCAGGTTCAGCATCAGACAGGAAGTTCAGTGGTTAGCTTTAGGCCAATTGCTAACTTTTAGATGAAACTATCACAGGATTATTTAAGGAGAGAAATACTATGAGGGGCTGAGAACTGTATGTATTGTCTAAAGCTTTTGGAGCTGAGTAAATCCCCCAGAAAGACATTTTTATTATGATAGACCAAGACCATTATTATTTGTATTTTTCAGGATTGTAATGGAGTTGAATGAGGGGACTTATGACCACTGCAATGAACTATGGTTATGTGAACAAAAATCAGGCAAGCAAATAGAGAGATGCTGCAGCATCCATCCTGCATATTTTTCTTCCCTCCCATTTCTACTCTGCCAGGATCTAGAAGGCCTTGGGCTGATTTCTTGCCTCACTGGGTCACCAAGGGACTTGGCTCTTGACCCTGCTGGGTCCCACTCCTTCTTCCCCATCCTTATTTACCGGATAGCCTTTTTGTAAATCTCCTTCTGGAAGCCACCATTCATTGCAGCCACTCCCTACACTCTGCCTGCTTCCAAGACAGGAACACACACAGGGAGGTCTAGGGACAGACTTATCTACCCTCTTTCCCCAGTATGAACTCCGGGGCTCCAAAACTCCATAGTGCTTGATTCCAGAAGGAGATTTAGCAAAAATGTAAGTGACAGGAGAGGAGGTGGAGGCTGTGGGACTCAATGGGATGGAAAGGAAGTCCAAGTGCACCAACATGCCTACCAGTCCTAATAGCCCCTTTTATTCGTACCCATTTCATGTAATCATAATCATGTTCTAATTATATTTGTTATCTAATTCATTCTTCATAAATAAATAAATAAATAGATAAATTAATAGAAGGCTTGTATGAATCCCAAGGGAGGGGAAGCAGAATACACAGAGAGACCCAGATTAAGAGGCTGAACAGTCCCAAGCTGGATGGGGCAGGACTAAAGGAATTAAGGGCAGCTACAAAGTAGAATATCTCAGGATATACCTAATAGATAGAAAATATATAATTTTAGTTTGGCAAGATTCTGTCTATTAGGCATAAACAAATAAAATATTGTACTGGATAGGATTTTGCTGTGTTATCACTGGGCTTGGCCTTGGCAGTTAATGTTCTAAGAAAATTGATTGCCTGAAAGCAAAAGTTTCAAGATTATGTGCTCTAGTCATTACACTGAGAAAATCTAAATACGCATAGTTCTTGTTTAGCAATTGCCTCATTTGCAGTTTTGCCAGTGATAAAAAAAGTGACTTTAAGAAGTTTGGAAAGCAAAGGAAAGTTGAAGTAAGAATGTAAATGCAGTTGTGATATCACTTAGCAATGGTTAAATAACAACCAAGTTGCTGGTCCCAATCATGGTTGTTAAACAAAGACTATCAGTATGGATGGAGAAAAGATATCTTCAAAATAGAAGTTGGAAATGTCCTAGATTAATGACTAGTTTTTTTTTTAAAAAAAAAAACACCATACAGTATGTGAGGGGATGTTGCTGTAAGTATATATTTTACTCATTGTGGATTTCTTTTTGTACTTCTTCCTCTCTTGTAGGGAGCCATGATGATGATGAAGTTAAGAAAGCAGCCAGAAGTGGTTAGAAAAACAGCAAGTGGAGAAAAAAATATGGATGCATGAAAGTGACTCAGAAAGATTCCCCCAAGCTTCTTTGACTCCCTGGAGAGGGGAAGGAAAAACACAGGTGGACCTTCTGCTGAAGATTCTGCTACAGCAGTGTTTTTCAATCTTGATTTCTGGGAGTCTGTCAAGCTACCAAGTGTTGAGATATACTGTTGTTAAATTATATCCTAGTCTTCCAGTGGGACATTGGTTTCCTGATCTCATTTGGTTAACACTTACTTCCTTTGTAGAAAGTATAAATAAAAATAGAATTTACTTACTATGTTTAGGTTTTTAACATTAATTACTCCTGAAAAGGAAGCGAACAGGACACAAAGCTTGTCAATTACTGGATAGCTGCATGCATAGGCCAGCATGGTTTTTAGTCTCTTACTAACAAAGCAAAGTTCTTTAGTGCCCCATATTAGCTGTAAAATAAAAATGGCTATATTTTAGCTACACACTATTAAAACTATTGTTTCTGCAACCTTTAACAGAGCAAAACATTGACAACAAACATACCTCAGTTGGACTAAATTATCAAATGAAGTCCCTATTATTCCCAAGGGAATCATATTTGAGAAAGCTGTATAGCAGCTTGGCAAGTTTAAGACTTGTGGACTTCAGGTCCCAGGATTCCCGAGCTGACATGACTGGAGGAGGAATTCTGGGAGTTGTAGTCAGGGGTGGGATGTTACCGGTTCTGCCCGGCTCTATTGAACCAGTGGCTCTGAAGAGCAGCAGACGCTGAACCGGTTCTGTCACCCGCCCGCACAGGCTGGTACCTGTCCTTTATTTCCTGCTTTGTGCGGCACAGCTGAGGTTGAAAAGGCAGGGGAAAAAAGCAGGGGTGGGATTCAAATTTTTTAACAACCGGTTCTATAGGCGTGACTTATTGGTGGGTGTGGCTTGGTGGTCATGTGACTGGCTGGGTGTGGCCAACTCAATATCACTTACATCGAGGCACACATCTCCTCACCTGGCCTCTCATGACTGTGGGGATGCTGCAACAGTCGTAAGTGTGAAAAGGGGTCATAAGTCACTTTTTTCAGTGCCACTGTAACTTTGAGTGGTCACTCCACATAAGCAAAGTACCAGCAAAGGAGGGGGGGAAAAAAACTCCAGAGAAGTTCCTGAGACAGGAAGTCTAGTCCTGCCAAGAATGTAATAAGGGTCAACGGAGAGGCAGTTTCTGTAAGCAACACCAGAATGTTTCCTTCCTGCCTTCCTTACAGGATTAGGCCAGTAAAGTGGAAAAAAATAAAAGGAGATTTCTTCTAACAACCAATTCTCCGAACTGCTTAGAATGTTAACAACCGGTTCTAGCAAATAGGTGTGAATTGGCAGAATTCCATCCCTGAAAAAGAGGCTTTTCGAACGCTGCGCACCTGCATTCAGCACTTTTCAGCTGTCTGGGCAGCACATCCTAGGGCTACTGTACATGCACACAAAATGTAATCACTGAATTGGTAGTAATGCTGGTTGTAGTCCACAAGTCTTAAAGCTGTCAAGTTTGTAGACCCCTGCTGTACAGGCTTCAGGGCTGCAGCTACTTAAATGCTGTTATGTGATCCTCATTTTCAAATCCCTTGCTTCCACCTTCACCTAGTAGCAACCACTTACTTGTCTGTTGGGAAGGGGAAGGGAGGAGAGGGGAGGGGAAAAGAATGGAGGGAGGGAAGGAGGAAACTAAGAAAGGATGGAAGATACAGAGGGAGGGAAGGAGGGAGGGAGGGAGGAAGGTTGGTTTCGGATGCTCACCATCAGTTTTTCAAAATGAAATTTAATGGCAAAGCTTACAGGAAGTTGGATATCGATCCTGCTCTCACTTCTTTTTGCCTGCTTGGGGTCACTCTGTTTCTCTGTTTTGGGAAAGAAGTAGCTCTGAAATGATGACACATGATCCTCATTTACAACATTCCCTGACATCTTCCCACAAATCAATGGGAAAGCCAAAGATTCTTGCAGGGGGAAAATCAGTGAGGATCACGTGACCATGGTTAACTGTGAGAACCCAGCTGGGGGTTTGGCCTTGCAGCTTCTTTCTTGGGTAGCTTTCAGGGAGTAAGTCACTGGAGAGTTCGCAAGCTGCTTAGGTTGACTCCCTCACACTCTTCGCCAGTCCCTTTCTGCTTCTGCCCTGCTGGTCAGCCTTGACCATGACCCAATACAGGTTGTCCCAGGTTGTCTAGTTACCATTAATATTCAGAATTGTTTATTAACAATAAGCCTGACATACAGAGTTGGGGCATTAAGATCATGTTAGGCTAGTCACTTAAAGCTAGAGATGGCAGAATACAGGTAAAGGAACTAAATCAATAAATACCTACTTCTCTCAGTTCACGTGGAATTTTTGAAAGTATATCGAGCAACCCAGCAGTATCTTCCAGGGTGTAGGGTGGGTTCAGGGCTATATACAGCTTCACTCTGTCAGAGAGGTAGGGAAGGATCCCAAAAGTAATGAAACCTGCAAAATGAAAAGAAGCAGGAGAAAATTAGGATACATGAATGCTATAACTTTAACTTCTGCTTATCCCTCCTTTTGAGAAATTCTCCCCCCTCCCCTAATAAATAAATTATAAATTATTGACTTCTTCACATTCCCAGATTGGAATAAAGAGATGGTTAAATTAGTATGAATGAGATAACTGATGAGGAATGGTGAAAATTTACATATCGCCTTCCTTCTTGGTATCCTGCTTTGAATGTCCCTATGATCATGCAGCGCACGAGCGAAAAACCTAATCCTGATATAGGGAACATTTTTTATGAAAAGGAGAAATAATTGTTCCTCAGTTCCAAGTAAATGCAACCTTTGCTGCCCTTCCAATTTTAAATCTTAAAGAATTTCTCTATTTATAGCTCCCTCTCTCCCAACTTAATTTAATGCCAGTTAAAGAAAGCCAGTTTGGTCTGATGAATAAGGCAACAGGGTAGAAAGTGAGTTCAAATCCCACTTTAGCCATAAAATTTGTCTGGGTGACCTTGGGCCAGTTACTTTCTCTCAGAACAACCCACCTCAGAGGGTTGTTGTTGTGGGGAAAATAGAATAAGGAAAGTGTATTGGATATGTTCTCCATTGTGTTATTTGTAAAAATGATAAAGGCGGGATGCTAAACAAGTATATGGATAAACAAACAAGTTAAAACATTGCCTCCACCTGAGCATCCTTGATAAGGGAGAGAAATACTTAGAATATGAACTTTTAAACAGCTGGATGAAGAACTCTTGAATATGCCCTGTATTTGTCAGAAAAGCCCCATCAATTAACTCCATATAAGAGCTCTTATAACCTAAGCACATTTACAAACAATGAACAACACAAAAATACCATATATTAACACTTTTCCTGTTACCTGTCCATCTACTGTTATATTTAGCCATAAGCACTGAAATCCAATAATCTAGTAAAGCACCTAGTAAGAAAAGGAGAGAGATTGCAGGAACCAGGGAAGCTACCAAGCTACCCTGGAAGTTACCAAGGAGCTGTATGTTGTGGCCTGCCAGCCATTGATGGATCTGGCAGCAAAGTCGGACAGTAGTGAGGAGGTTGGGAGGAACCTGGGCTAGTCTTGGAGACTGAGGAAGGCTCGGACGAGGGCTCTGCATCAGAGGCAGAGATAAGGCCAGGGCAGGCTGGCAGTCAGCAGCGGTCTTCAGACTCAGACAGCAGTGAGGTGGGGGAGGTTTTGGAACTGGTTCCCAGCTTGCACATGTGTAGGGCTACCAGAAGAGAAGAACAATTGAGAAAGCAGGGTCGACTTAGGAGTAAGGCCATACCTCGGAGATGATTAGCCACTACCATAGGATATAAATGAGGCGCAGACGGTATGTGAGCTTTTGCAGGAAGCAGTTAGTTTGTCTGGTTGATTCAAGCTTTGAAAATTTCTGTTTGACTCTGCCTCAAGTGTGGCCTTGCCCTGCATTTGGCAATTAGTTCTCGTATGATAAGGTGGGTGTTTGTAAACATTCCCCTGAAAAACTGTTTGTGAAGCCTTGCAGGCTGTGAATGAATGTAATTCACAGCTGTGGAAATAAAAGAGGTTTTGCCGGAACTAAGATTGTGTTTTATGCTTTCGAAGGAAGCCTAGGACAGAACACTGTGGCAGTCGGCAATGATTGAAGTGGACTAGTTGTTCTGTCAGCTGAATGACTGTGTGGTAAACTAATCTAGGCAGTAGATTTGTCCTGATGAAGACCAATTTGATTCCTATATTAGAATGCAGTGTTGGTGAAATGTTTGGTTGTCAATGGTGTATCAAGGGGTGTGACATTAAGGGTCCAAGGCAAGTTTCTTCCCTAGTAAGAGTAATGGTATGTTAGAATTAATGTCAGAAGGTTTTCCAATAGTTATCCAGACTGGAAATAGTTAATTCTGAGAATAATTCTCTCAGATCACAACTCAGCAAGATTTATGAGATGCTGGTTATACTAGCAAGGAAGAATTCTGATGGTATTCAGATTTCAAATCAGAAGTCTCAGTAGTAGATTGCACTGATGACATTCCCTAGTCTGGTGAAGAAACATCTACAAGAAAACCACCAAGTTCAGAGAGCACCAAGGATGCCAAGAATATGAAGTCTAAAGATAAATTTGGAGAGCAATATGATGACACTCCCTTCTTTTTCATCTAGGGGGAAAATTCTTTTTTATTTTGAGAAGAATACTATTTACTATCAGAAAAGTATTTTGGAACTGGTTTCCAACCTTACCACCATTGTGTGAAAAGCTCCCACATCTAGGGACACATAGCAGAAGAATTAAAAATAGGAGTGAACTAGGAAGCAGAATGTGAGAAAAGCCAAAGCCATAAAAAGTTTTAGAATAAGTTATGTGGAGAAAAAGAGGCACATCTCAACTTCAGTTAAGTGCTTTCCTCCATTAGGTATGAAATGAAGGCCTACTCTGTATTGGCTCAAATGGCATTTATAAATTCTTGACAGCCATCCTCATAGAAGCCTTAATGGTCAATGGTCCTTAACTAGGATAAATGTTGATAACATTTCATAACAGAGATGCGGATGGAGAATGTGTTGTGATATAGGCTGATGTGAAGGCAAATACATATGTGTCCCAGTAAATCTTTGTTTCCGACCCCGATTGGATATTGTAAGTTAATGTGAATGAAAACAAACAAAAGTACATAGCTGTTTTCTTGCTTTTGCTCATCACAGTTGAAGAGGGAACCCTGGATCCTTGGTTGGTAGAGAGAGAAAAAAAAACAGTTTTATTATAACATGATCCCAAAAGTATATTCTTCATTAATAATACCTAATGATGCTCCTTGTGAATAGCCAATATAGTATAAAGAATCTTGTCCTGTTTTCTGTAGGATGAAGTTTATTGCAGCTGGTATATCATAAATTGCCATTTCATGAAAGCTGTAACACAAAATACACCTGTAAGTTTATTCCCTATGCTGCTATCTGTGGACATTAGCGTCAAAGCCCCTGATCACAGCTCACTGATCATGGGCTCACCAACTTGAAAGTACAATTACTCCATAGAGGCTTCAGTTTTCCCCATTTTAACAAATAATATTTCAAAGTAGATTTGCTCTGGTGTTGGTGATAGTGATGATGAGGCATTCTAAAAATTGAAAATCACAGGAATGTAAAACTGGACCCTGGGGATAATATTCTGTTTTTATTTTTTAAATGAAATCAGTGTAGCCATCCATATTGCCATAAGCAACTTTAGATGGCATACAACAATGAAATAAATAACAGATATTAAATATATAAAACTATAAAATACACATTTAAAAAATATTATAAAAACAAAAATGCAAACCATGTGTTAGATCGGGTACAAAAGAGACGCGAGACCAGTGCACTTCAAGCTCTTTATTTTATGTTAAGATCTGTACAAGATCTTGGAGCCGTGGCAGCCCTTCATATAGGGATTGCTCGCGGCTTGTCGGCCAATGACAGGACTTTGAATCTCCCGCGATCAGCTCGGCCAATCGCGGTTGATTCTTAGGAAGTCAATCACGGCCGTTCAGTAGACCAGTCGGGATGCGGTCCGTGTGGACCAATCAGATTTCAGCTTTTGGAGTATGTTAATATAGAACACCATGGACAGAGGAAGGATAAGAATAGAGACATCAAAGTAAGTTTCTGGTTCCCTGGGAGCTCTGACAACATAAGCAGATCTTGAGGGAGATCAGTAATGTCAAAAGGGATGCAGCTAATCTAATTTCATGGAAAACATTTTCAGTAATGTGGCCGTCATGGCAGAGAAGGCACATCTACTAATCCCTAGCTGATGGTACCCATAGCATGTCTTCTCTGGTGGAACTGATGAGACAGGCTGATATAACAAAGGAGAGTCAGTATCTCAAACAAGACAGTCCCATGCCATGAGGGGCTTAGAAGGTTAAACTGGGACCTTGAATTGGACTTGCAAGCAAACTGGAAACCAATGCAGCTTGCAGAGCAGAAGTGTAATGCGTTCTGTCCTAGGAGTACACATATTGGCTCATGCTGCAGCATTCAAAACCAGCTGAAGTCTCTGGGTATTCTTCAAGAACAGTCCTACGTAGAGCACAATGCAGTAGTCAAATCTGGAGGGGATGAGATCATGAGAGAGAGTGTATGCAGGATGCACAAATTATAGCTGAGCAAACACCTTCTTAAGTATGACTGTCATCTGCTCATTGAGCAGGAGTGGTGAGCAGAAGGAAACATGAGTGTAAGATGACCCCTAGATAATGCAATGGGTCACTGTAGAAAAGTGCAATCCCATCCAATGCCAATGATGGCCTAGACCTAGAACCATTGGGCCCCCAATTCCAGAGCCACTCAGTTTTGCCATGGTTCAGCTGAAGCCTTTTCTCATCCAGATCCTTACAGTTCATGGCATTGCTTAATTTTCAATGGGGTAGAGATATATAATTGGGTATCATAAGCATATTGATGATACCTCACCCCATGGTGACAGTTGAGTCAGTCAATGGCCTTATGCAGAAGCTAAAAAAGACAGGAGAATGCATTGAATCCTGTGGCACCCCACCGCATAGAAGAATGGGATCTCTCCTTCACAAACACCCCTGGAATCAAGTGACTAGATAGTGTATCTTTGAATATATTCACAAAAGGAACATCCTGGTGTGACCCAATAAGGTGAAAAGAAGACCAAAGAGCACTAGGGTGATTACATTTCAAGTTTTCCTTTTAGTCCACTAGCTTAAAATTTCCTCATGAGAACCTGTCGCTTATAGTTCAAAGATTCACAATGTGAGAATCACCACACATCTGACCCCCTTATTAAAAATAAATGTTCCTCTGTTCAACCCTTTTCCCCAAGTCCACCATTCCACACTGTTCAGTGACATTATATTTAACTTAGTCTAATCTTAATCTAACAAAATGTGATGTGATATTCAAAAATTCACCCATGATCTCTTAAACAAATTGAAATTGACTTATCTTTTTTCTCCCTACATTCTGTTCTTTTTTCCCAAAAACCCAAACCTTTTAAATTAAAAGAATAAGAATGGAAATATATTGTGGTTAAAGAAAATAAGATACAATATGCAAATATTTATTCTTCATTTACATTCACCTTAAAACAATTTTCCTAATATTTCCTAATAATAATTTCACTATCAACTCTTCTTGGAATTTACCTCTCTCTCTCTTTATTTATTGTTTAGCCCTTGAGCCATATCAAAGTGTATAGTTCCAGAAACAAATTATTACTAAAATTCAACTCTCCTTGAAATTTACCTGAATTCCCAGAATTCTTGCTGATCAATTGAAAACTCTTGGTGTCTTCTAGACCAAGTGGTCCCTCTATTATTTATTATCCAGACATCATAGCCAGCATCTGCTAGAAAAAATCCCAGGCTGTTGCTAGGAATGTTTGCAATCCAAGATCTCCCTTCCAATGGAAAACCATGTACCAATAAAACAATTCCTGCAAAAGAATCCAAGAATACATGATTTATTGTATGTTATCTATAAGTACAAGGTTATGTAGCTTCCTGGATTCAAATGGTAAAATATAACTTTTACCCACGCATATTAGATTCAATATATAAAACCATACCATAAGTAGCAGTCAGGGTACCACACTGTGTAACAGTTGCAACTTCCAACTGATGTGCTTTGCTCAAAGGCTGTGCTCAAAGGCAATCCAATGTACAGTAAATGAAAATAATTTACTTCCCCTAAGATCCTCTGCAATGGACACTCTATTACTATCTTAACAGATTTTCTTAAAATTGGCAACTAGACTAAGATTGGAGATGAAGTGAAAGTTCTGAAGATTAAAGAATGGTCCCTTTCAAAGAGAAACCACTAAACCTCTTTCAAGGCAAGTGGTATTGAACTGTCCCCCTCAGAGAAACCTTAACTACCTCTTGAATCCAGCCATACATGTTCCACCTGCATAATCCAGAAGGGGTATGGACACAGCCCAGTTCAGCGTAACTCACCCTAAAGAGGAACCGATCATTTCTTTGGTTCCACAAGTTCAAAGGAATCCTTGACTGAACTACCCATCATAATATACCACTAACAGCTACATGATTTTTGCAAAAGGAAATACCACATGCTAGCTGAGTAGCTATGTCTCAAACAAAAATCCAGCAGAAGCTCTTTTCCAGTCAAAGCTAAAAACAGGAGCTTTCTATTTTCCTCCCTGGAAGGCAGAGCAAGATTTCCATGACCGTGTGTATGCCTATATATGAAGTATGTAAGCAATTCAGATGTGGAAATCTCACATTGAAGAGCTACCTTCATTCTGGGGACAGTATTTTCCATGAGGAATTCTGTTTAGCTGAAGGTAATAAGCATCATCAGTCCGAATTTGATACTCTTCACTGGGATATCCCCAATATTGGATAATTTCAGCCTGCAAATGAAATAATAAATTCTTGTTCAAGATGTAAGGTGTATATATTTTTGCCAGACAGACAGAAGTTTATTTGGGACATTGACCAATAAAAATATATTTAATAAGTCAAAACACACAAAATTATCCCCTGACAACCAAGAACCAAACTCAGAGAGTACCAAGGACCCTT
>NW_020717923.1:7275-30007 GCF_900518725.1 Notechis scutatus | reverse complement strand
TAACAGATAACCAGAGTTGGAAGGGACCTTGTAGGTCATCTAGTCCAACCCCCTGCCCAAGCGGGAGACCCTACAGCATTTCTGACAGATGCCAGTCCACTCTCTTCTTGAAAGCCTCCAGGGATGAAGCTCCCACAACTTCTGAGGGCAACTTCTTTTCCATGGGTTGATTGTTCTCACTGTCAGAAAGTTTCTCCTTATTTCCGGGTTGAATCTCTCCTTGTTCAGTTTCCATCCATCGTTCCTTATCTGGCCTTCAGGTACCTTGGAGAATAGCTTGACCCCCTTCCTCCTCCTCTCTGGGGCAGCCCCTCAAACGTTGGAAGGCTGCTCTCCTGCCTCCCCTGGTCCTTCTCTTCCCTAGACCAGCCATGACTCCAGTTCCTGCAACCGTTCTTCTTCGTATGTTTCAGCCTCCAGTCTCCTCATCATCCTGGTTGCTCTTCTCTACACTTAGCAACTGAAATGTTGAGCTCAATCCTGCTGTAACTGGAGGACTAACTGGATTGTTTCCTTCCTCTGCCCGGCAAGGAGGGCACCCCAGAGGGGCAGCTGGGACTGTCAGGCAGCCTCCCCTTGTCCTCTTCCGGGGAGGGAAATCAGCCTTGTGAAGGTTTTACTTGCCCGGCTCAAGAGCAGCTATAAAGAGGATGGCGTGTTGGAGGAGGAAAAGGGGACATTTTCCCAAATAATTCCCTGAATGCTAGAGCAGAAAGCTGGGTTGGGCTTACATTGGCAAGGGGAGATGATATTATACAATCATTAGAGATGATATTATACAATCATTATGCGTCACTTCTACAGTCACCCAGCCAGCTTTCCTGCCTAAGGCAGGACTAGAACTCACAGCTTCCTTGTTTCTAGTCTGGTGCCTTGTTTAAAAATAAACAAACAAACAAACAAACCTGGCATTCGGTTTCTCGGATTCCTGCCTTCCTAGTCAGGCAGTTTTACTTCTTGAAAGTTAATTCAAAGCAGGTTTCGTTCTTGCACAAATATCTGACTCACTATTTCTTGATTGCAGATGGAGTGATACTCTCCCGGTTATTGGTTATTGGTTCCCACAATGGTGTGTATTGAGGTGTGTGTGTGTGTGTGTGTGTGTGTGTGTGTGACAGAGAGCACAACATGTTTCTGCGGGGTTGAGTCATATTTTCTACTTCCTTGAGCCAAAACACACACTGTTGTGAGAAAACATCGCAAACGTGCTGAGAAGTGATAGAGAAAGCGGAGTCATCGATTCCATCACAAACCACAAACATAACACCCTGTTTTTAACTCAGAAATAGGAAACCCATCGCGGGCCTGTTTTGTTTCTATCCATCCCTTGCGTCGGGTTCCACTCGCCTCGCCTCCCTTACGGGCAACATTGTGCAAACTCGAGCAGGGAGGAGGATGGGAGTTTGAGGCGCTGGTTCCATGCTTACGGGAACCCATCGGGCCGGTGAATCATCTGAAGTCACCTGAGAAAAAGGAATCAAAAGAGACCTGCAGGCATTTCAAAACTGAAAGTCCTGCCAGTAACTTTCGGGAAAGGCTGGATTTGCCTCGGGGCATGGAAAGCGACTTGGAGGACACCGCTTGGCAAGGCTGGCACCAACGCACGGAGGGAGATATATCTTTATAGCCATTATGGGGAATTCTGGGAACTGAAGTCCATCCCTCTTCAAGTTCACTAGCACAGGGGTCTCCAACCTTGGCCACTTGAAGACTTGTGGACTTCAACTCCCACAATTCCCTCCGCTCCTTGCAGTCCACGCGTCTTCAAAGTGGCCAAGGTTGGAGAGCCCTGCACCAGCATGCCGGCTGGGGGATTCTGGGAGTTGAAGTCCACTCTTCTTAAAACCTCCAGAAAGAGTGGTTTAAAGAGACGTTTTTAAACGATTCTTGCGTCCTAGCCCGTCTCAGGGGTAAGGACCCCCTGCCCGGCCTCCCCTGGCATTTCCAGCAACCTTGGGCCCCAGGAATGGGGCCCCTGATGCAGGCCCTGGGGGGGGGCTCTCCTGTGGCTTTGCCCCTCTGGGGCCACCTGTTCTGCCCCAGGACAACTTTTTGCCTTGATCAAAGGCGTCCCAAGATCAGAACCCAGACGCTTGGCAACCGTCTCCTACTTACGGCGGTGGCGGTGTCCCAGAACCAAGCGATCCCCTTTTGCGACAAGCAAAGTCAGTAGTGAAGCTGGATTCATTTCGTGACCATCTTGCTTACTGAACAACTGCAGCGATTCATTTAACAATGGCAGCAGAAAAGGTTGTAAAATGGGGCAGAACTCACTAAGCCTAGTTTGGGCTCCGTTGTGGTCATAAGTCGAGGACTCCCGTAGGCTGCTTGGTGGGAGGCCTCCAGGAGCTCCCAAAAAACGGCCCTCCTTCCACTCGTCCTCCGGAGGCCTTTGGGGTACTCCCAAACCTGGGTCGGACAGCAAACCCCCCCTTGAGGTCATCTAGCCCACCCCTCTGCCCCGGGCCGGAATCCTCCGGCCACCCAGGCGAAGGGCTGCCTCCCCTCCCTCCAGCTGCTGGTCGGGAAAGGCCCGCAAAGTAGCCCGGGAAGGCGGCGCAGGGAGCGCCCGGGGGAGGCAGCGCCCCACGGCAGCGGGGCGGAGCAGGGGGCGGGGCCGCCGGTATATCTGCGCCTCCCGGCCGCCGCGCCTCAGTCGTCGGTGCTGCTCTCGGCAAGCGAAGCACGACTAGGCGCCGCCATGAGCTCCATGCTGGACGTCCGGAACCTCTACCAGGTGAGCGGCCGGCCGCCTCCGAGCCCCCCGACGGCTCGCCCCTGCCTCTGGCGCCGGGGAGCGGCTTGGGGGCAGCCGCTGTGTGCGCGGCTCCTGGGCGCGGCTTTGGATCTCGACCGGGAGCTCCGTCGGACCCTCGGGGGGGGGGGGGGGGGGTGGGGGGGGGGGGAGGCACCTCTCCCCGGCGGCCCCCGTTGGAAGCCCCCCTCGGGGCCGCTCTCCTGCCGCCGAAAGCTCCCCGGAGGGGCGCGGGGACGGAAGCCTTTCTGGCTGGGCATCGCGGGCTTTGTAGTCTTCCCTGTAAGGGCCGGCGGGGGGGGGGGGGGGCGGTCCGGACCCCCGGTAGGGGGGGAAGGGGCCGCCGGGGCTTCCCTCCAAGGGAGCCGGGCGCTGGGCAAGAAGGCCGGGCGGGTGGGCCATTTTCCGGGCTTGGACAGCCTGCGGGTGGTGGAGCGACCCCCGCCCTTCCCTGGGCCCGAGAGAGCGGAAGAGCCGCTTCCTCCCCGGCCGAAGAAGAGGAGAAAAACAGGAAGCGCCGCTCGGCTCCTTTTCTAGGTCAAGGGGTTGCGTCGCCGACGACGCCGCTTCTTCCCCGCCCCGGCTCGGGGCTTGGCGGGCGGGCGGGGGGGGCAACAACGGGCCCCACTTCGCAGCCTCCCCCGAGCCGCCTTTCCCAGTCGGTGGGCCGGAAAAAGGCCGCTCCCGACGGAGTCCCCCCCGCCCAGTTTCTTATGCTGAGGGGGGGGCAGCCAGGACCCTCACCCAGCCCCGCGTCTTCCGGGGGTGGCGGGTGGGCTGAAACCCCCTTTCGGGATCCAGGGATCCGGGCGATCTGGGATTGCAGCCGATGCCATGAATAAGAGGCCAACTCTTCTCCCTCGCCTGCTGTCAAAGAGGAGGGGGTCCCCCTGTTGATCGGGGGGGGCGAGAGGTCGGGGGGCAGGGGAGGGGGGGGGGGCGGGGGGGGGGGGGGAGGGGGGGGGGTCTGGGCGGCCCTTTTTGCGAGGTGTTGGGGGGCTTCGCTGCCTTCGCCTTGGGGAGTTGCCTCGCGGCGGTCAGATCCGGGTATTCTTGGCTTGGGGAGGGGGCGGCTCCCCCTCGAACTGCACCCCACAAGGAGCGGAGGGGGGGCAAACCCCACCCGGGCAGCTTCTCTAAAGCAGCTTCAAAATAAATCCAGGCAACCTGAGGTTTAGAGGTCTTTAAACCAGGTTTAAGGTTTCTCCAGGAAGTTGGTTAGTCTTAAAAGGTGTTTTCGGTTTCGACACTCGCTCGGATATCGCCCGGGTGTGTGTGTGTGTGTGTGTGTGTTTTCCACCCCGTGCACGTTTGTGTAAGGTGGGAAAGCACCTAGCAAGTAGGTTTTGTTGTCAAGCAGGATTTTTGAACGATGACTGCAGTTTTATTATTTGAGGAGTGTCTGTGAACAGTTTGGCCCTCGGTTAAAAAGCAAATTTAGTGGAAAGCGATTGTTTTAGCCTGCATAAAATGGCGCGGGGGGGGGGGGGGAACGGAATCTTTCTTGCGGGGGGAGATCGACTGGGGTCTTGTGTGAGTTGTTCTGCCTTCCTTCCACAAGACGTGTGGAAGGGTTTTCGGCCATCTGGCGCCCTGTCCTTGGCAAGCAGCCGCCGTGCCTGTCAGAGGTGGAAGGTTTTGTGACCCCCCCACCCCCCCCACCCTCCCCCACCCCCCACCCCCCCACCCCCGCTCTCTGGTTTAGAGTCGCCCCCAGCAGCTGTTCCCCTCCGCGGCTCTGGTTAAAAATAACTGCAGCCCAGCCCACCTGCGCTAGACGAAGGCTGCTGACGTCACACCTACAGCCACTGCTTGTTCACCCACTGCCTTCTCTTTCTGAGCTTCCCCGTCAGCCGGGGGGGGGGGGGGGGTTCCAGGGGGGTCTCACTGGACAAGAACGGGTGGAAGTCACAAGCCGGGCAGGCGCGGCAGATCGTCCCAAGGGAGGGGCTCCAGGCTTAGGAAGGAGGCCTCCTTCGGGGTCCTGAGGCTTGGCGAGGGGGGTTGAGGTGCTGCCCCCCCCCCCCCAGCCAGGGCGCTTTTCTCCAGCAGCGGTTGAGATTCTGCTCTGCGCAGGTGCAAAGGTTGCGCAAGAGTTGGGCGCGCTCTTTGCCAGTTCCTGCCAAGGGATTAGTGGGACCTTTGCGCCATGTGGAGCCTTCGGCCCGGTCTCTAACCTCTCCCGCTTCTCTTCTTCCCCCTCCGCAGAACCTGCTCAACCTCTCGCTGAGCGAAGACCTGGACGCGCCGGCCTCCGGCTTCTCCTGCGGCCTCTCGGCCTGCTCCTCTGAGGCAGCGCTGCCCGGCAGCGGGGACTCGGCGCTGTGGCCCCTGCGCAGCCCCTGGAGCCCCAAGGGCGAGCAGCCGCGGCCACCCTTGCGCCCGGACCGCTCGGTCAGCCTGATCGAAGGCAAGGCGGCCCACCCGCTGCCGCCGCCGCCGCCCGGCTTCCCGCCGCTCAAGCAGCCCGGCCTGCCCACCCCGTCGTCCCGCTACAAGACGGAGCTGTGCCGCACCTTCAGCGAGAGCGGCCGCTGCAAGTACGGCGCCAAGTGCCAGTTCGCCCACGGCTCGTGCGAGCTGCGCTCCGTCAGCCGCCACCCCAAGTACAAGACGGAGCTCTGCCACAAGTTCTACCTGCACGGCGAGTGTCCCTACGGCTCCCGCTGCCACTTCATCCACTTCCCCGAGGAGGCGCAGGTCTTCGGCAGCCACGGGGCCAGCGGCGCCTCCCCGCAGCTCCTCCGCCAGAGCGTCAGCTTCTCCGGGGTGCCCACCGCCCGCCGCGCCTCCCCGCTGCCCGGCCTGCCCGACCCGGCCTCCTTCGCCCGGGCGCCCTCCGTGTCGCCGCCGCCACCTGCCTCTGCCGCCGAGTTCCTGTCGTCGCCCTTCGACCGCCTGACGCTGGACCCGCTCGCCCTGGTCTCGTCCTTCGGGGGGGACTCGCTGCTGGCGGCCCCCGCCGGAGGCTGCTGCTCCTGCCGCTGCGGGAAGCTGGCCGGCGGGGGCACCTCGTTCCAGAGCCACCGGGACTATTTCTCGGCCGCCCCCGGGACGCCCCCATCGGCCCTGCCCAGGACCCCCTCCGCCAACTCGCTCTCGGACCCCGACTGCTACAGCAGCAGCAGCAGCCTCAGCGGCTCCGACTCCCCGGTTTTCGACCAGCACCCCGTCGGCGGGCCGGCGGGGACCCCTCACCGCCTGCCCATCTTCAACCGGCTTTCGGTCTCGGACTGAGCACCGGACGGGACGCTTCCAGCTTGCTGTCGATTGCAAGGGAGGGGGCCGCCCTCTGGATGAGATCCCTTCGGAGGGGGGGGACCCCAAAGTCCTCCCCCCTCCCCAACCTGAACTGATGCCAGCTGCTTTTCGGGGGCTTCTCTTTAAGCCCTCCTCTTGCCTGTTCTTTTTTTTTGGGGGGGGGGGGGGGGGGCTTTTTCTGCTCCCCCCCTCCCCGCCTTCCCGCCCCGGGGGGGGCGGGGAGGGGGGGGGGGGGGGGTGTCCAGAAAGCAAACGGGGTTCCAGCCGATTCCAGTTTCCCTTTCCCCACTTAGTGCCTTAAACGGAGTCTGCAGGGGGACTCCAGATCGAGCAGTTATGCCGAGGGGTGGGCCAAATCCTTGCCCCCCTCTCCCTCCCCGAGTGCCTTACGGCTGTATGTATGTGTGTGTTTTGGGGAGTCAGAAAGTTGGGCCTTTGAACTGTCTCAAAAATCACCTTTCAGGGAGCCAGGAAGCCAAGATGGGGAGTCAGCTTGATTTCCTCTCTGGTTTTGCGTAAAACCCCTGGCTGGCTTGAGCTGTGCTGAGAGGGGCAGTGGGGCGGACCAGCCTCCCTCCCTTAAGAAATTCGACCGTAAGGAGGTTGGTCCCTTTCTAGGGGTCACCCCCGCCCCCAGCCTGGAAAAGTCTGCAGAGAAGTGCAAACAAACAAAGGACCTGTCTTGCTCTTTCTGCTCACAGGGTGTTTGCAAACTTCCATCACTTGCAGATGGTGGGACTTCAACCCCCAGAACTCCACCCATCTTCAGGTGACAGGCGCTGATCTAACACCTGAGCATTATGCCAAAGATTAACTGTCCCAGGGAGAAAAGGAAGTGTACTTGTATGTAGCAGCTTTATTTCTTTTTGAAAAAAATTCCTCCATTGTTAAGCGGGGGGGGGGGGGGGGGGGGGGGGGAATCTCACACCACAGAAGCCGGTCCAGGGAAATACGACTTAGATGACGTTCTGGCAACTGTTAATGTATCTTTTTTTTTTTGAAATCATGCTTTATACTGTGAATATTCTCCTCTTATCTAGTCCTCCAGCATGAATAGGTTGAGAATGAAGGAGAGGTGCTGAGTTTTATCTTTTTTTTTAATCCCTCCGCCCTGCCACGCCCTCTGGAGCTTTTGAAATCACGGCAGTGTTTCCCCCTTGGGGTGCTCTGAACCCCAAAAATTCTGCATCCCCTTGGGGGCAAGAGGGAGGCTGTTTATCACTCTTCGTCTCCTCCCAAATCCCTCTGCCAGCTGCCTAGGTGTGAAATTGTACCGTATTGGAAAATTTGAATCGGATTGACTACTTCCTTGCTCCAGTGGGGTGAAATTCACACAAAGCTTCACCTTGGATTGATCAAAAACAAAATCGAGCCAAAATTGTTCATCCCTGTTCCATCGGAAACTCAGACCTGAACCAAACTGGGTGTCCGATAGTTCTCCCATACTACTCCACATTGACAAATTCCAGAACGTGTACTTTCTTCCTTGGTCCTCCAAGGAAATACTTCGCCCACTCTCCAACTCCATGAAATCGAATTTCTGGGAATTCTGCTCCTCCAGCCCCACGTATGGGGGGGAGGATTTGGGACTGGCCAACCAGAGGACAAATGTTTCTGCCGGCGTCAGGAATAAAACTTGTTAGTGACCACAAAGGCCAGGACCCACAGCGAGGAAAATGGTGCCCTGTTGCTTCAACCTCAGTTAAATTAGACATTTTGCACTGATGGAGACCAGTTGGGGTGGAGGGAAGGAGGTGGGAGGAAGGATGCCTTTTGTTTCTAAGCCGATGTCCATGCTGGTCACACCTCCATGTCATTTTTGTGGTGGGTGTTGTTGGTTTTTTTTAATCCTCAAATGTTTACCTTGTAATAAGGCAATAACCGAAACCAAACTATTTATAGAGTCTATTTATTCAAAAAGAATTTTATATTGTATTTATCTTTTTTTTTAAATATTCCAGAATAATATATATATATATAAAATATCTATATTTTTGTGTGTAAACTATGAGCAAACGAGATTGTCCTACAGTTTTGAAATGGTTCCAAATGCTAGCTTTTTTCCTCTGCTGGAAAAAGAGACGTTGCTATTTCTTCTCCGAATCTCCAAAAGATAAATGGTGCAGCCATTCCTCAGTTAATAATAAATCTGAGATCCGAACATCTTGTCTGCTCTTGTGGTCTGTGCTTGTTCAGAAGGAGGTCTTGAGAAATAGTTTCCTACTTCAATCAAACAGAATAAGAGCTGGAAGGGACCTGGGAGGTCTTCTAGTCCAACCCCCTGCCCAAGCAGGAAACCTTGACCTATAGTACCATTTCTGGCAAGTAGCTGTCCGGTCTCTTCTTAGAAACCTCCAGTGACGGAGAAGCTACGATTTCTGAAGGCAAAGCTGTTCCACTGGTTTAAGTCTCCTCACTCTTAGGAAGTTTCTCCTTAGTTTCCACCTGTCCTTTCTTGTCTTGCCTTCTCCTGCTTTGGGAAATGAGTTGACCCGCTCCTTCTTGTGGCAACCCCTGAGATCCTGGAATGCTGCTATCGTGTCCGTCCCCCCCCCCCCCTCCGTCTTCGTACCAGGCTGGCCAAACCCAAATCCTGCAGCCCTTCTTCCTGTGTTTTTTATCTCCAGGCCTTTAATCATCTCAGTTGCATTTTCTCCAATGTCTCAACATCTTTTTTTGGGTCATTTGGAAAGCAAAACAGGATGCAGGATTCCAGGTGCAGCCTTACTAAATCAGCGCTAATACTTTGCACGAATACTTTGGAAAGAAATCTCAGTCAAGTAGAGCATGTGTCATATTCAGGTGGGATTTCAATCCTGGGCACATCAGATGCCTGAAGGGAAAAAAAAAAAAAAAAGGTGGAGGAAGGGAATCCAGCAAGGGACGCACCCTAAAAGGGAATGGAGAAATGTTGAGGGTTGGGGAACTCCAGTTTTCGGTGAGCCAGGAATTGCAAAAAGGATCTTTCTAAGTTGCTGCCAAGACTTCAGCTTGCAGAGAAAAAGAGACACGTCACACCGTCCCCAGTTCAAATAAAACAGCTGCGAGCTGCAATAATAAAGCACCCGATGCCTCCTGCGTCAGCAGCTCTCCAGGCAAAGCAGGGTGGGGCGCGAACACATTCCTGCACCCAGTGGAGTCAGCTGACAAGGGTGCCTGAAAAGGAACAGCCGTATTAGGGTGCCTGGACTGGGAGAACCAGTTGGCTGGCTTCCCTGGCTGCGGCTCCTGGCCCGCTGGGTGGGCCTCCAAGGTGGCACCTCCTGGGCAAGAGCGCCTTGTGGCTTGCCAAGTAAACAAATCGGGCACGCCCTGGATACGGTTGAGTTCCAGGTGCTCCTTTTTCGCTTTTCAAGTCCTGCAGTACTCGGTGGGCAAAACCCAGACGAGGCCCGAAGGTGCCTTTGAGCCCTACAGAGGATGTTTGTCTACCTTTGGTTTTCTTTTCTGTGCTCCGTCGCTGGAGGTTTCCGAGAAAAGACGCTAGAGAGTCCTTTGTCCCCAGGCTGACTGATGGCTTTTGACCCCCAAGCAGAAGGAAGTTTTGGGGAGCCAACCTAGAATTAGGGAGGAATGTCTGACAGTGAGAACAATGAACCAGGGGAAGGACCTCCCTTCCGTCCTGGAGCTCTTGGAGAAGAGATCGGTCAGCTCTTTGTCTGGAATGGCACAGGGAAGGGGTGGCCAACCTTAAGATTGTGGACTTCAACTCCCACAATTCCCCAGCCAGCTACTGGGGGAATTCTGGGAGTTGAAGTCCACAGGTCTTAAAGTTGCCAAGGTTGGACACACCCTGGCATGGGGTCTCCTGCTCAAGCAGGGGGTTGGACTAGAAGACCTCCAAGGTCCCTTCCAACCAGTGGTGGGATTCAAATAATTGAACCCCCGATTCTCTGCCCTCATGATTTCTTCCAACAACCAGTTCACCAAACTGCTCAGCCAAAGTTAACAACTGGTTCTCCCGAACTGGCACGAACTGGCTGAACCCCACCACTGCTTCCAACCCTGTTACTCTATGGTTATTGTGGGGAAACAGACGGGGTTTGGCCCAAATCCATCCAAGATTTGCCAGAGGGGTGTGTGCTTGGCCTACAAAATTCCCATCTCTTTCCTTGCAGCTGTGTGGAAAGTCGTCAAAAATTGAGGGGGGCCCCTCCCCCAAAGTTAGGCCAAGTTGTCCCGATCTGGCATCTCCCAAACTCCCACAATCTCTCAGCCAGGCTGGCTTCTGATTGCTAAGAATTGTGGGAGTCCCACTCCCCAAATCCAGAAGGTACCAGATAGGGAAATGCTGAGATGAGGATGGCACATCAATGTGAGCTGTGGCAAGAAGGTTTGCTGTGTCTGTCAGCGTAGTGTCCAGAGCACGGAGGCGCTACCAGGAGACAGGCCAGTACATCAGGAGACGTGGAGGAGGCCGTAGGAGGGCAGCAACCCAGCATCAGGACCGCTACCTCCGCCTTTGTGCAAGGAGGGACAGGAGGAGCACTTTCAGAGCCCTGCAAAATGACCTCCAGCGGGCCACAAATGTGCATGTGGCTGCTCAAACGGTCAGAAACAGACTCCATGAGGGTGGTATGAGGGCCCGATGTCCACAGGTGGGGGTTGTGCTTACAGCCCAACACCGTGCAGGACGTTTGGCATTTGCCAGAGAACACCAAGATTGGCAAATTCACCACTGGCGCCCTGTGCTCTTCTCAGATAAAAGCAGGTTCACACTGAGCACATGTGACAGACGTGACAGGGTCTGGAGACGCCGTGGAGAACGTTCTACTGTCTGCAATATCCTCCAGCATGACCGGTTTGGCAGTGGGTCAGTAATGGTGTGGGGTGGCATTTCTTTAGGGGGCCGCACAGCCCTCCATGTGCTCGCCAGAGGTAGCCTGACTGCCATCAGGTACCGAGATGAGATCCTCAGACCCCTTGTGAGACCATATGGTGGTGCGGTTGGCCCTGGGTTCCTCCTAATGCACGACAATGCTAGACCTCGTGTGGCTGGAGTGTGTCAGCAGTTCCTGCAAGACGAGGCATTGATGCTATGGACTGGCCCACCCGTTCCCCAGACCTGAATCCAATTGAGCACATCCGGGACATCATGTCTCGCTCCATCCACCGAGGTCACATTGCACCACAGACTGTCCAGGAGTTGGGGGATGCTTTAGTCCAGGTGTGGGAGGAGATCCCTCAGGAGACCATCCGCCACCTCATCAGGAGCATGGCCAGGTGTTGTAGGGAGGTCATACAGGCACGTGGAGGCCACACACACTACTGAGCCTCATTTTGACTTGTTTTAAGGACATTACATCAAAGTTGGATCAGCCTGTAGTGTTTTTTTCCACTTTAGTTTTGAGTGTAACTCCAAATCCAGACCCCCATGGGTTGCTACATTTGATTTCCATGGATAATTTTTGTGTGATTTTGTTGTCAGCACATTCAACTATGTAATGAACAAAGTAATAAGAATATTTCATTCATTCAGTTCTAGGATGTCTTATTTTTGTGTTCCCTTTATTTTTTTGAGCAGTGTAGATTGACGCCACAATTACTTTGGTTCTCAGGAAAAGGATAAGCCCAAAGCAAGCAGGTCACATTTACATTTCAGCGCGATGTTAGCTGGAGACACAGCTGGGATTTCAAGACAGGATTTCACAATTTATACAAATCGAGCATCGCATTGGCCAACGCGGCCTTCTCCACCCTGCTGTGAGCTAATTTCCCAGCATGCTGAAGACAGACGGAGTGTAGGAGGGATGGTGGGAAACGAGAAGAATCCATTTCCGCCTTGAAGACGAGCACGGCGGCATCAGGGATGGGACTCTGGCCAGACCAGGAAGAGAAGGGAAGGGAAGGGTTGGCACTGGCTGGCTTGGGCATTCACCTGGAAATGGGTGGCAGGATGCTAATGGAAGGAACTGGTTTGGCATCCCAGGCCTCACCTGGCTCAGGTGGGACTCCCAAATCCAGCCCTTCAGGGGTTCCTTTTGGGGGGGAGGTCAGAAGCAGCCTTGGGGGCTGAAGTCAACCTATCCAAAGCACCGGAAGGCAGGACCAAGAGCAACGGATGGAAACTAACCAAGGAGAGAAGCAACCCAGAACTAAGGAGGAATTTCATGACAGTGAGAACAATTCACCAGCGGAACTGCTCGCCTCCAGAAGCTGTAAATGCTCCAACACTGGAAGTTTTAAAGACGAGATTGGACAACCATTTGTCTGAAGTGGTGTAGGGTTTCCTGCCTAGGCAGGGGGTTGGCCCCTTCCAACTCTTCTAGTTTGTCTCACTGGTGCCAAGGTTGGACTCCCCTGTTCTAGAGTTTGCTCTGGTGTCTCCGCTGAAGGCGTCCTTCAGAGCCCCCACCCCACTCTCTGCCCCCTCTCTGCCCCATCCTTTCAAAAGAGAAAGTCTTGGGCACAGGGGGGATCTCTGTGTGTGTGCGTGTGCGTGTGTGGCTGAGGTCACACATCACACCCAGCCACAATGGGGTTGCTCGGCTCTTGGCTTGGTGTGTGACACCCTACTGTGGCTTGCAGGCTGCTATTTGTGGTTTAATGCATTGACTTAATCCGTCGCATTGTGGTATTCTCGGTGATTAGTGGCGGAGACGATAAAGAGTTAGCCTGACGAGAGAAAAACGAGATCCAGAGCTAGGATGGGCCTGGTTTGGCAACCTTGCAGAAGAATTGACTGACGGATGGATCTCCTGACTTGGGAGCCATTTCTTGGCCTCTGGATGTGGAACCTCCGTTTTCCTGGATTCAGAACATAGAAAAATAGGGTTGGAAGGGGTCCTTAGAGGCCTTCCAGTCCAACCCCCTGCTTGAGCAGGAGAACCTATACACGTTGACTTACAACCGTTCATTTAAGGACCAAAGTTGCAACATTGAAAAAAGTGACCTACGACCGTTTTTCACACTTACGACTGTTGTAGACAACCTCATGGTGAAGTCATCAAAATTGGGGCGCTTGGCAACCGACTCAGATTTACGATGGTTGCAACGTCCCGGAGTCACATGATTCCCCCTTTTGCGACCTTCCATGGGAAAGGTCGCAAAAGTGAAGCCCACCAGGAAGCCGGATTCACTCAAGAACCGCTTGTCCCGTTTAACAACTGCAGGGATTCGCTGAACTACTGGGGTAAGGGAGGTCGTAAAACGGGGCAAAACAGCTCCCTTAGCGACCGTCTCACTCTCAGCAGCAGACCTTTTGGGCTCAGTCGTCCGTTCTATTCCAAAGGAGACGCAAACACAGCGGGGATTTCCTCGCTTGTGGTAAAGTCTGAGTTGGCCAGAGGCTGCTGCGACTTCAGAGCTGGAACCGGCGTTTCCTCCTCCTGCAAACCGGAGTTTAGGGCAGACGGAGCCTTTCCGGGGGGCCTTCCGGTTATGACACAGGAAGCGGAGTCGAGGGGGGGTGGGTGGCCCAGACACAGGACAACCGTCATCCCAACTGGGGGGGAGGGGAATGGGGGAGGGGAGAGGTGGTGTGCTGGAGAGGAACGGTTGGAAGAATTGACCTTCTGGGTTCAGTTCCAAGTGGGGAAAAAGACACTGGAAACATGGAGGCTGCTTGGAAAGGTGGTTTAATGGTGGACAGCAGGACCACGTGGCTCGGAGCTCCAAAGAGAGAAGGACGATCACAGGCTTGAGGATGTTGGGTGGAGGGAAAGAAGGGAAGAAACACTGAGAGACCCTTCGTTGGGGCCCCACCTTAGTGTTTCCTGTCCCTGTGTAAGAACTGCATCCCATTGGCTGCCAGACTCCCGGGGGGCGGGGTCTTAGCTGGACCGCGTGGCTTCACCTGAGTGCTGGCTGATGCAATCTTCCCAGGCCAGGTGGTAAGATGTGTAGAGGCCTTTGTTATGTAGAATAGATTGGCCCAGGCCTTTAACAAAGGTGGGGGTGGGGTGAGCTTCTGTTTCTGAGTTTCCACTTCTCTTTTTAGGGGAAATATTCTGCCTTTTTAAATATATCCTAGGAGAGGGATGGGGGCTAACTTCCTACAGAAGGAAGGGGTGGTGGGTGTGTGGGTGTGAAGGGGGGTATCCATTGCAACCGTGTCTCTGCCTCCCATGAACAGGTCTGGTGAGGCCCCCGTAACACGTTCCCAGCCCTCAAGAGGAACCTGTTTTCGCACCCAGCAGCGGATGTGTTGGGGTGTGTGTGTGTGTGTGTGTGTGCGCCTCTTGCAACCACAAAGGCCACTTGCATCACAGGTTGGAAAATATGTGAACTGCCCAGACGGAAAGGGTGGGGAACACTGCAGCGCTATGGGGGTGGGGGGCTGTTGCAGGGGCCTCTGAGCCTCCCACAGGTAGCCTTCCACTCCACAGCCGCACCTGGAAGCAGAATTTCCACCGCTGAGCCGGGTTAGAGGCTTGTTAGAGGGGAGCCTTCGTAAGGCCACACCTAGAGTCCTGCAGCCAGTTTTAGTCACCACCCTATAAAAAGGAGGTTGAGACTCCGGAAAGAGGGCAGAGAAGAGCAACCAGGAGGATGAGGGGACTGGAGGCTGAAACATACAATGAACGGTTGCACCTGGCTAGTCGAGTGGAGAGAAGGACCAGGGGAGGTAGGAGAGCAGCCTTCCAATATGTGAAGGGAGAGGGAGAGAAAGAAAAGGAAAGAAAAAGAGGGAGAGGAAGGAAGGAGAGAAAGAAAGAAAGAAAGGAGAGAAAGAGAGGGAGAGAGAGCAAGGGAGAGTGACTGGAGGCGAAAACATACTATGGATGGTTACGGGAACTGGGCCTGGCTGGTCTACGGAAGAGAAGGACCAGGGGAGACAGGAGAGCAGCCTTCCAACATTTGAGGGGCTGCCCCCAGAGAGGAGGAGGGGGTCAAGCTATTCTCCAAGGCACCTGAAGGCCAGAGAAGGAAGAATGGATGGAAACTGAAGAAGGAGAGAGATTCAACCTGGAAATAAAGAGAAACTTTCTGACAGGGAGAACAACCAACCCATGGAACAGAAGTTGCCTTCAGAAGTTGTGGGAGCTTCATCCCTTGAGACCTTCAAGAAGAGACTGGACTGGCATCTGTCAGAAATGGTGTAGGGTCTTCCGCTTGGGCAGGGAGTGGGACTAGATGACCTACAAGGTCCCTTCCAACTCTGGTTATCTGTTACCTGGAACCGTGCCCAGTTTGGCAATCTTGTTTTGCCACGGTTGTTAAGCGCTGTTGTGGTTGTTAAGTGAGCCGCACGGTTGTTTAAACGAATCCCCCCGTTGGTTTTGCTGGTCCGAAGGTGACTGGGGGGAAGACAGGAATGGCAAAATCCCGGGAGGCTTCAGCTGTCATCGTAACCGTGAAGACCGGACATAACTCACTTTTTCTCAGTGGTAGGGTAACTTCGGTTGCTAAGGTTCGTATGTTGAGGTTCGTATGTTGAGGACCATCGGTGAAGGGGCAGTGGGTGGCAGGAAGAGGGTCCTGGTGGGAAAGCACCCAGAGGGGCTGAAATGGTGCAAGAAAATGCCAAGAGGGATGGAGAAGGCTGTGGGGGGCAGGAGGAGGGGCTGGGCAAAGGTGATCGGCCATTGCAGGCAGAGCCAGCTGAGCTATAGGCCAGGGGTCTCCAACCTTGGCCACTTTAAGCTTGGCGGACTTCAACTCCCAGAATTCCCCAGCCAGCAAAACTTTAAGCCTGGAGGACTTCAACTCCCAGAATTCCCCAGCCAGCAAAACTTTAAGCCTGGAGGACTTCAACTCCCAGAATTCCCCAGCCAGCTGGCTGGGGAATCCTGGGAGTTGAAGTCCTCCAGGCTTAAAGTTGCTAAGGTTGAAGATCCCTGCTTATAGGCAGTCTAATGTTTCATTTAGTGACCATTCAAAGTTACAACGGCCCTGAAAAAGGGGGGGCTTATGATTGTTTTTCACACTTTTGCCTCCGTCGCAGTATCCCCGTGGTTACATGATCCAAATTGGGGCAGCCGGCAACTGGCTCGTACTTATGACGGTTGGAGGGTCCCACGATCCCCTTTTGCAACCTTCATGACAGGGGAAGCCGATTCCCTTTCCAGCTGCAGTGATCCACTTAAGAACGGCAGTGATTGGCTGAACACCTGTGGCCAAAACAGGTCATAAAAATGAGACACCGTTCCTTGGAGCCTAGAAATTGGGGAGCTCAGTTGTAGCTGTAAGGTGAGGACTTCCTGCAAAGAGGGGACTCAGCCCCCTGGCTGTCCTTGCAGGGGGGCTGCCTGAGCCCCCCAGAAAGCCCCCCCTTCCCCCTCGGGCCTTATCCGCAGGGATCTTCCGTTTCCACATTCCGGCCTTGAGGCTGACCCGCTGGTGGACAGGAATTAGCACCACGTCCTGCCAGTCTGACAGGCTGTGTGCCAAGGCCGGCTGGGCTGGCCACGGGCCCTGGAGCAGGGTGAGAGGGGTGGGAGATGGAGACCAGCCGGCCAAGCTGTCCTGCGTCAGCCCGGCTGCCTCCCAGCCCTTCGAGGAATTCAGAAAGTGGGTCAGGGGAGGAGGGGCAGCCCAGCTCTCCAAAGCAAACAGCTGGAGAGATGATGCAGCTGCTGCTTGACGAGAGGCGGCCCAGGACTGGCATCCAGCTTGGCAGCAGCCGGACCCTGGCAGAGTGGGCCGGGGGGGGGGGGGCAGGAGCAGGTTGCTGCTAGGAGGAGGAGAAAAAAGGAGGGAGGAGAAGAGGAAAAGAGAAAAAAGAGGAGGAGGGGGAGGAAAAAGAAGGAAGGAGAAGAGGAAAAGAGAAACAGAAGGGGAGGAGGACGAAAAAGGGGGAACGAGAAAAGGAGGAGGAAAAAGAAGGAAAGAGAAGAGGAAAAGAGAAAAAGGATGAGGAGGAGGAAAAAGAAGGAAAGAGAAAAGGAAAAGAGAAAAAAGAAGAGGAGGGGGAGGAAAGAGAAAGAGAAGGAAAGAAAAAAAGAGAAACAGAAGGGGAGGAAGACGAAAAAGAGAAGGAACAAGAAAAGAAAAGGAGGAGGAAAAAGAAGAAAAGAGAAGAGGAAAAGAGAAAAAGGAGGAGGAGGAGGAAAAGAGAGAGAATGGAGGAGGAGGGGAAGAATGGAAATCGTTCTTTCTATGTATGTTTTTGTTTTCCTTTCTTTCCCTTTGTATCCCTTTGCGTCTCGTTTTCTCGCTCTTCCTCTTCTGAGCGGGACTTGGGAGTCGGGACCCTCAAGGGGGGCCTGGCGACTCCCACCCTGGACCCAAGAAGAAGAGCCAACAAACCACCAACCAGGCCAGGTTTCGGCCACTGAGGGTCTCCAGCTGAGGTCCTTGAGGGGAGGGGGGTGCAGGCCCCCCCTCCCTGACCCTTCACAGGGTGGGGTGGGGAGATGGGTTTTGTAGTTCTTAGAAAACATCCAAGGGGGGAGGGGGACGCTGAGGGGGCAGAGTGGCTTTTTCGGCCGGAGGGCTCAGGCTCCGATTTGGCTTGAGCAATCTTCGAAATTCAGCCCTTCTCGAAAACTTCCCCCGGGGCCTCCTCCTCCTCCTCCTCCTCCTCCTCCTCCTCCTCCCGCTTTGTGCAATGGGGGGGGGGGGGATAAATTTAGCCTGGTCTTTCCTGGATTGTGGGTGTTTTGGGGGTTGGGGCGGGGAGTCCCTGCAGCCGGACTTCTGCGAAGGGAAGCAGGAAGGGAAGGGGGGCTGGAAGCTGCTTTCGTAGGGCAGCGGAAACCAAGATTTCGGTTTCTCAGGCCAGGAGAATGGATTGACCGCAGGGGACAGGACAGGACGTAGAACAGGGGCGGGTGTAGAGTAGAGTAGAAATTAGAATAGAACAGGATAAGAAATAATAAAATAAAAATTAGAATAGAGTAGAGTAAGAAATTAGAAGGGAACGGAACAGAATAGAAAATAAGGAACAGAATGGAAGAGGACGGAAGAGAATATTGGGTGATTAGATACACCAGGAGTTGGTCTCCATGTGTAGACAGGATCCTCCCAACTGGGGTGCCAGTAGGGTGACCTCTGGGTCGCAAAGCTTCTATGGACCCCCAAGAAACCAGGGAGGGTCTTTTTGGGGTGGGGAGTCGACAACCGTGGCTGTGGCCTACAGGTTGTCCTTGACTTATGGCCACAACGGGGACCAAGAATTCCTACTGTTAAGCCAGGCAATGAGTGAGTCGGGCCCGATGTCACGACGATTTTTGCCAGGTTCCTTAAGCAAATCGCCGCTCTCATTAAGTGAGTCATGCGGTCATTAAGTGAGCCCGGCTTCCCCCACGGGCTTCGCTTGTCAGACGGTCTCAGAGGGGGGAAATCACACTGCAACTGTCGTAAAGAGGAGCCTCCGAATTCTGATCCCGTGACCGCAGGGATGCTGCGACGGTTGTAAGCGTGGAAAAGAGTGGTCCCAGTCACTAAACGAACCATGGTAAATCAGGGACCGCCTTCCCAACCAATCTCCTTCTGAGCGTGTAAGAAGGACAAACGTCTCCTGGGCGTCGTTCAGCTTTTCATGTTCGGCATGACGAGTGTCAAGAAGAGCTTCCTGTTGAGTGCCGCAGCGCTGCTCCCCACAAGCCCCCCCCATCCCCCCCCCCCCCCCCCCAGGGCCTGTGGTCCTGTGGTTGCCCCCTCCCTCCCTCTCTCCCTCCCTCCCTCCCTCCCGCCTGCGCCAGCACTTCCGGCCTGCTTGTTTTTGCAAACGATTTTGCTTTGCTGATCTTCGCTTTCGGTTTCCTCCCAGCCCTGACAACGATCAGTGGAAACGTGTGCAGGTTGTGACAGCGCATCACACACACACACACACCACACACACATGCTCCCGATGAGCCCAGCGACAGCAGAACAAACTGTTCTGACCTGGGAGGATGAGAGAGAGAGAGAGAAAACCGAAAAGGAAAGAAAGGGGCCGCCCAAGGCTGACACAGGCCGGATCCGGCAGCCCCTCCCTCCCTCCCTCCCTCCCTGCCATGCACGCAGCTGGACGATGCTGCCCCCGCCTGGCACCCAAGCCAGCCTGCTCCACCTCTGGCTTCCTCAGCCCCTGCACACAGACCCCACTGACTAAGTAAATTGCAACTGGCTGGGTTTGCCTGGAAGTAGTTTACTCCGCTTACAACCATTCACTTAGTGACTGAGGTTGCAACGGCATCGACTTGGCTTAATCCTAGGAAAGGAGACCAACAGGAGATCCCGAGTGGAGAACTAGGGCGCGGCGGGGGCAAACCAAGCTGAAAGAAGGCAAATCTCCCCAGGCTTTTGTGGGGAGAACTTACAGCGGCACCCCTGGTGTCGTCAGGAGCCGAGACCCAAAAGAACCCCCGGCTGCTTTATGGCAGGTGGCTCCCAGGTGGGTCAATGGGCAGGTGGGTCACATTTGTTTCCTGTCTCGGCAAAGGCCGTTGTTTAAAGTTGCCAAACTGGGCAGCTTTAAGATACTTGGGCTTCAGCTTCCAGGATTCTGGCTGGGGAGTTTTGGGACCTGAAGTCCACATTCTGTGGGAATTCTGGGAGTCGGAGTCCACACACCTGCTGCCTGGGGAATTCTGGGAGTTGGTCACCTCTTAATGTAGCCCAGTATGAAAAAAACCCCACAACTTTTAGGCGGCCTGGCACCTTCTGCCCCTGAAGTCAAGTTGAAGAAGAAGGCCAAGGAAGCCACTGACTCTCTGCTGCGCTTTTGCCCCTTCGAAAGCAGGCCGGCCCACAGGGGGCGCTGCAGAGAGGCTGCGGGGACGGCATCGCGCCACTAGATGGCGCCCTTGACTCCCCAAACGAAAGCCGCTCCGCTCAGAAGAACCCAAGAGATTCCAGCTGCACCGGCGGCCCCTCCCGCCCTCCTGCCGTTCGCACGACCCCGACCCAACCGGGCCCCCGAAAGCCACATGGCCAGAGTGGCCCCTCCAGCCAACGAGGCGAGGGATCCACAGCCCGTCATAATGTGTATTCATTGGGTTTATGAGCCCGGCGGGGCTGAGAAGAGGCTGCAGGCAGTTTGGGCTTCTCCCTCCACCGGCTGGCACCGCTTCCCACGTTTTGGGGCAGCCAAGGAGCGCCTTCTGCCCCCCCGCAGAGAAAGAGGGCGGAGAGGGGAATCTTCCTCTTGTCATATCTCCGTGGACTGCGGATTATTAGAGGATTTCATGCCAAATTTCCACTTGTTATTCTCCTTCCATTTTATTCTCCTGCCTGAGCAGGGGGCTGGACTAGAAGACCTCTGAGGACCCTTCCAACTCTGTTATTCTGCCCAAATAGTTGCTCTCCACGCCTCACGTGGCATCGCAGAACCGACCCCAACCACAGTCGCCATTAAAATTTGCCTCTGGAGCCTCCCTGCCTTCTCTCCCGGGAGTTAGGTCAAAGCGAGCCCCCGACTTCCCGTCCTGTGAGGTTTCGAACTCGGCTCTCTCTCCCCCCAGGTCCAGCGGCAGCTCCCTGCCCAGCCCGGCAGACATGTCCAGCGGCCTTCTCCGGCCTGAAAAAGGGGCCCGTGCCTCCTGTGGGTCCAGCCCCCAAGGGGAGGGCAGTGCCAGGCGCTCCCTCGCTCCCCTGCCCGGGGCAGCCGCGGTCAGTCGTGGGTCAGCTGGAACTTGGGGAGGGGGCGCCGCTTGGGTTTCCAGGGGGCCCCCAGGCGGAGGCGCAGGGTGGGGGCGATGACCAGCCTCTCGAGCAGCAGGGCGCCCACGAACCACAGCAGGCTGTGCTCCAGGGCGACGAGCCCCAGGAAGTGGTAGCGGAGGTGCCCGTGGTCCCAGGGACAGGCGCCGAGGCAGCGCAGCAGGTAGCCGATGCCCAGCTGCCAGAGGTAGATGCAGCTGGTGTAGAGGGAGCAGCGGGTCAGCAGGCAGCAGTCACCCCGCAGTTGCAGGTAGATGCCCTCCATGGTCATCCCACAGGTGCCGTAGGCCAGCAGGGAGCAGGCGCTGAGGGGCCCCCGGAAGGCCCAGTCCTGGTCCAGGATGAGGACCACGAAAAGGATCTCGCAGAAGTAGCCGTGGATGGCGTAGATGTAGGCCCGGCACAGCGGGCCCAGCGGTTCCCCAGAGCCCTCCATGGCTGGCCAGCTGCGGGCAGGAAGGAAGGAAGGGAAAATTTTGGGCAGGTGGGATTCTTGGCGGCTCGAGGGCAAACCCACCCAGCCCTCTGCAGCCCCACCTGGGAGTTGAAGTCCACAAGTCTCAAAGTGGCCCAGGTTGGAGACCCCGGAGCTGCAGGCTAGGAGGAGGGTCTTCGCTCTGCCCAGGGTGGTCTTGTATGACCCCATCCACCACCCTTGCCGATCTGACCCCTGCCCAACCGCCTTGGGGAATCCTGGGAGTTGAAGTCCACAGATCTTTTAAGTGGCCCAGGTTGGGGACCCCTGCTTAGCCAGGGGCCTCTAAACTTGGCCACTTTAAGACTGGTGGCCTTCAACTCCCAGAATTCTCCAGCACCAGCAGAGTTTACTCTCTTGCAATCCCTTCCTCTGCAATCTCTCTGCTTTGCGGGAGAGGAGAAAAAGAAACGGACACGGCTGGCTGGCTGGCTGGGGAATTCTGGGAGTTGAAGTCCACACGTCTTAAAGTGGCCAAGTTTGGGGACCTCTGGCTTAGCCAGTGTACTAACTTTGGATGGGGAGATGGGTGACATATCAGTTTAATAATCAATCAATCAATCACATCTCACCGCACCTCCTCTGGTCTGCTGAGAGGTTCGGCCAGCCTTCATGAGGACTAGACGCTTAACCCGTCTTTTCCTTCTGAAAAAGGGGTCTTGCTGGCAGAGATCTGTAACCAACGTACTCGGGGTTGCAACGCACGATGGATTTGCACCTTCGCCTGCCCTTCTTGACCAGTTTATTTAATTTTCAGAGGAAGGGGGAGAGAAGACCAGGAAATCATGATTCCCCCTGTAACCCTCCTCTTCCTTCCTGTTACTCCGTGCAAATTCACGTTTGTTTGCACCTTGAGGGCTAGAAGCGTGGGTCTTTTTTGGTTTTGTTTTGTTTTGAAACCCTGACGAAATCCTTGGGAAGGTGGGGTGAAAGATGAAAGATAAAGGGGTCAGCAGATCTCCAGGTGGTTAGTTCTACCAGCTGAGGTTGTGGGGCAGCCCAGACTGGTTCTTCTGCCTCCGCCGGCAGCCAAGCAGGGCTGGGCTTCAGCTGGCTGCCAATTTGCCTTGTGCAAGGCCCCCTTTGTGCCCCCACAGGACCGTACCTCCCCCCCCCCCCGCGGGAGGAGGGGTCTCAGGGCAGAGCGCCCCTGGACGCAGAGGCTCCACCAGCCCCTTTAAAACCAGCAAAGTTATTACTATCCCACTACTTTTTTTGCTGGCCTCTCTGGAGTTAATCCTATAGTAGCTACTCCTTGGTGTATTGTCGTCCTGTCCATCACCCCCTTTTCTCCAGCAGCTGGAGGTGGCTTACAGGGGTCCTTTAGAGCAGTGGTCTCCAACCTTGGCAACGTTAAGACCTGACCAAGGCAATGGGGAAGCCGGATTCACTTAACAACCATGTTACTAAGAAGTAGAGTGATTCACTTAACGACTTAAGGTTCTAAAACAGAGTCCTCCAAACTTGGCAACTTGAAGACTTGTGGACTTCAACTCCCAGAATTCTCCAGCCAGAGCTGGAGAAGATTTTAAAACAGAAGGTTTCTATGATAAATTGACTGATCTAGATAAGATTTTGACAGGTACTGATGAAAAGGTGATTAAAAAACTATATGGATATCTCTTTCTTCTTTTTTGTTCTTTCTTTCTTTCTTTCTTTCTTTCTTTCTTTCTTTCTTTCTTTCTTTCTTTCTTTCTTTCTTTCTTTCTTTC
>NW_020717922.1:13360-30714 GCF_900518725.1 Notechis scutatus | reverse complement strand
CCTCTCCTCTCCTCTCCTCCTCCTCCTCCTCCTCCTCCTCTCCTCTCCTCTCTTCTCCTCTCCTCATCATGAACCCCACTCTCTTCTGCACTGATGAGGTTACCTAGTTGGGTTATGAAATGACTATAAGAACACAACCAAGCTCAGAAAGTATCAAGGACCCTATAGCCTTCCTCCTTCTCCTCCTCTCCTCTCCTCTCCTTTCCTCTCCTCTCCTCTCCTCTCCTCGTCCTCCTCCTCCTCTCCTCTCCTCTGTTCTCCTCTCCTCATCATGAACCCCACTCTCTTCTGCACTGATGAGGTTACCTAGTTGGGTTATGAAATGACTGCAAGAACACAACCGAGCTCAGAAAGTACCAAGGACCCTACAGCCCTCCTCCTTCTCCTCCTCTCCTCTCCTCCTCCTCCTCCTCCTCCTCCCCCTCCCCCTCCTCCTCCTCCTGGCCATGAACCCCACTCTCTTCTGCACTGATGAAGTTACTTAGTTGGGTCATGAAATGACTGCAAGAACACAACCGAGCTCAGAGAGTATCAAGGACTCTACCGTCCTCCTCCTCCTCCTCCCACATGTGATTGACTACTGTAAGACTGGATGCTGGGCTACAGCACCCTGCGGTCTAATCCAGCATAACTCTTAGACATTTTTTTAAATATCCATTCCATCGTTGTCTAAGCTTTCAACACAAGGATCTCCATCTTGTCAATGGACTTTGGCTCCTAGGATAATTGATGACGAGAGTTTCCTTGAACTTCTGAGGACTCTTGTATTACTTCTAATGAACCGCCCTTGGATCAGGGGGCAGAAGATGCAACTTTCAAGGAGAAATGATAGCGTTGAAGGATAGAAACACACACGGGAGTTAGTTGGAAAGGAAATATTTACCAAATATTTGGGTTACATACAGCTATCTCTCCCCTGTTTTGATAGAGAAGAATGCTCTGGCACTCTCTACTATGTATCTCTGTGTAAAAGAGATAAAAAGTTTGCTTGATTGTATAATTAATCTTCAATTTATGACCATAATTGAGTCCAAAATTCATGTTGCTGAGTGAGACCTTTAAAAATTTTTTTTTACATTTTTAATAACAAAAACAACAAATGAAAACCATCTTTTAATTTCACAGTGGGTCAGTTGTGTACATATATCTTGTGCACATGCTAATATTGATATGCATTTCTTATTAAGGTATATTCATAGTTGATTCTGCTCAACATTCTATATTATATTATTATATTATCATTAAAGTTTTAATTTAAGTTCTACGCTATCTTTCAAAAATAAATCTCACATACTTATTAAGTTATATTCATATTATTACTTATTCAGAAATAATTAATTATGATGTATTATTACTATTACAATATACTTCAATTTCTTACTCTTTTTCTAGACATTCATAAAATGAATCCCAGATCTTATAATACTCCATTTAATCCTCTTCTCTAATTGCCATTGTTAAATCTACTCATTTCTGCACAATCCATTATTTTCTTAATTGTTTCCTCCTCCTCCGTTGGAATTTTCTCAAATTTCCAATTTTGTGTAAATACAATTCTAGCTGCTGTTAATAATCAAATATGTTATCTCTTTATTATAACCTTCAGGCAAAATCCCTGTAAAAATATCTGTGGTTTTAAATCTATGTGCTGTCCAGCCCAAGTAGGAGACCCTACACCATTTCTGACAGAGGGCAGTCCAATCTCTTCTTGGAAGCCTTCAGTGATGAAGCTCCCACAACTTCTGAAGGCAACTCCTGTTCCGTGGGTTGATTGTTCTCATTGTCAGAAAATTCCTCCTTATTTCCAGGTTGAATCTCTCCTTGTTCAGTTTCCATCCATTCTTCCTTGTCTGGCCTTCAGGGGCTTTGAAGAATAGCTTGACCCCCTCCTCCTCTCTGGGGCAGCCCCTCAAATATTGGAAGATGCTCTCCTGTCTCCCCTGGTCCTTCTCTTCCCTAGACTAGCCAGGCCCAATTCCTGCAACCATTCTTCATATGTTTTAGCCTCCAGTCCTTTCGTCATCCTGGTTGCTCTTCTCTGCACTTTTTCTAGAGTCTCAATATATTGGAACCCTGCTATCCTGCCTCCCCTGGTCCTTCTCTTCCCTAGACTAGAATAAACTTCTTGAAAGCCTCCAGGGATGAAGCTCCCACCACTTTTGTGATGGTCCCAAGTGTGAAAAACAATCCTGCCACTTCTTTTAAGTGCCCTTGTAACTTCGAATGGTGGGTATCCACGGAGGACGACTTGCACACCTTATTTACACTTGGTCGCAAGCAAGAGATTTTTTTCCTTCCCCATATTCCCTTACGGCTGAGGATGGGAAGAGAGAGAGAGAGGGTCAAAGGGCGTTCTTCGCCCCATTGAAGGAGCTGGCTAGTTCTGACAGGTAGAGCTGGCAGAGGTGAGCAGAAGAAGACAAAAGCGCCATGTCAGGTCTTGACAGGCGATGGATACAGGTGCTCTTGCTGCTGTCATCCGAGCCTGCCTGACTTTTGAGATGGATTGCGCAACCTCTCCACACCATACATTTCAGGATTTTTACACACAAAAAAAAGCAGCTGAAGTCAGAAGTTTTGCAAGAGGGTTTTCCAAGAGGTATGCGCTTGAAATCAAGCAGGGACAACTCCCCTTCAGAATGTCACCCTACTACACCCTTTTGCAAATATTTGTTTTTTCCTCTCCCAACAAAAAGACCCTACCATGTGCCCACACTTGGCGGTGGCCTTCACAATACACAGTGGCCAAATTAAAAAAAGGAATTGTCATGTCCCTGTGGGAATCTGAATCCAAGGAGGAAGAGGAGCAGCTGACAGGGAGAGGGAGTGGGGCTCCGTTGGCTGTGGAGGAAACTGGGGAAGGGCAAAGTCTGGCTGGGCAGAGCAGGGGTGAGGTAGAACAAGGGAGAGAGAATTCGGAGGAAGACCCAGGCCCACCCCTTCTTCATCCTAGGGCACGCAGGGAGGAACGGAGAAAGGAGCAACGTGGGTTGCATGGCTTATGGGGGAGGAAAGGGCCCTGATTCCCTTCATTAGCCACAGCTGGGAATGAGAGTTTAAAAGAGATGCAAGTTGAGTGCAGTAGTTGCTGGGAGAAAATATGAGTTTATCTTGTGTTGACTTTGCTTATCTGTGTTCCTGGTGTCTTCCCAACCGTACTGAGTTATTGCCACGTCTGGAATTCCTTCTCTTGCCTTGCCGGACTAATTACTTCATTTTGCCTTGATTGGACATATAGTTACAGCTACAACTGTGGGGTTGTGGATGCTCTCTGAACTTGCTTGTTTTTTTTGAAGACATTTCATTACCCAACTAGGTAACATCATCAGTGCTAAAGGGGAATGAGGTTTGCAGAGAGGACGAGGAGGAAGAGAACTGTAGGGTAGTTGGTGCTATCTGAGCTTGCTTGTTTTCTTGCAGACGTTTCATTACCCAAACTAGGTAACAACTTCAGTGTTAGTTCCCAAGCATCTGAATGACCATGGGGATGCTGCAATGGTCATAAGTGTGAAAAACAGTCATAAGTCACTTGTTTCAATCCCATTGTAATTTCTAAACAACCACTAAACGAACTGTTGTAAGTTGAGGATTACCTGTATGATTGAACTTGGTAGAAATTTTCCATCTGATTGAGTTGAGTTCCCCAAGCCTCAACTAATGCCAGATGATTCTAAAATTGCATTTTGAGGAGGCCCCGTAATTTATACCCAACTTTCAACTTCCAGTATTCCCTGGAACAAAATTAACACACTTCCTGTGCTCAGAGGCAACAGCATAGGTCAGCAGGGGATTCTAGGAGGAAAAATACTTCTTCGTTACTACAGATTGTAAACCAAGCTCACCCATCACTGCTGTCTGGAAACCACCTGGAGTTTTATAACTTCTGCCTAGTCTTGTGGAGGTTCCTCTGCTCGCACTGAAAAAATGCTTAGAAGTCAAAACTTTTCTGTCCTTGTTTGTTTCTCCTTGGTCTCAATTTTCCTTTTTTTTCTCCTTTTGGTTCACGTATCTTTCCCAAGAAATAAAAAGGAATATTATCCACTTTTTGTTAGTGTAAGTTGGTTGTGAAAAGTAGAAAGCACTGCCAATTCAGGTCAGCTTTGCACAATACGTTGCCGGTTATTAAGAGAAAAATTCAGATTCCTTAAAAGTCAAAACAATGAGCTGACTTTTCGTATTATCTTTCTGTTTCTTAGAGGTTTCAATCTTACAATCTGAATTGGGGATTTGCTCAGTTCTGTGATTGTTTCTTCGTCTCTGCTAGGTGCAAAATTTATTTTTTTTTCTCTTTTGGGAACAAGTAGAGAGATACTGATGGTGACTGAAAGCAGAGTGAACTTATTTCAGTTTTATTGACTTGTTTATAATGCTTTTATCTTGTTTTTAATTCATTGTTAGCTACCTGAAGTCATGTATTTTTGAGATCAGAGTCCATATAAACCGAATAAATAAATGGGGTTTCAAACTGAAAATTCAGAAGGATTTTCAGAAGGAAGAAGTCGTGTAGAGGCCATAAATTTCATTTCTATATTTCTTGTGAAAACAGAGCTTTTTTAAAAAAAGTATGAATTATGCTTTTGGTTTAATTCTCCATCCCAAAGAAATAAAGATTAAAAAAAAACCATTGAGGGAATAGGATAACTAATCAATTCTCAATAATGAGTAGCACATGGGTAATAAATCTTGCCAAACCTGGAAGAATTGAATATAGGTTCTCTGTCCATGTTTTGTGTTCCTTCTTGGCCTTAAGTTTCTTTTTCTTTTGGGTTCAACTATTTTCCCCAAGGAATAAAAGGGAAAATTATCCCCTTTTTGTTGATGTAAGAGTGGAGGGGGGGGGGCTGTGAAAAGTAGAAAGCTCTGCAGATTCAGGCCAGCTATGCACAATGCTTCACCAGTGAAGAGAGAAATTCCTGGTTTGTGTATTTTGCAAGATAACAACCACACAGTCAGCCCTTTCTGTGTACTGTGCCAGGAAAATACTAGGTTGGTTTTCTTTTTTACAGCAGAGGTCGAAAAACAAGCCTGGAGTCCCTGTGGCAAAGATTGCATGTTAATCCCAATTAAATTGGGGGAAAGTTTTCCCCCTTTCCATAAAATCTCCCCAATTCTTGGCTAGTTCCTTTCCATTCAATATTTAAGTAAACTTTGATGTGCTAAATGAAAAATTGTACAGGTACTCCTTGAAGTAGGACCACTACTGAGCCAACAGGTCTGTTGCTAAGCAAGACAGTTGTTAAGTGAGGAGCCCCAGTTCTACAAACCAGTGGTCGCCAACCAGTGGGCCGGGGACCATTGGTGGTCCACGAGAAAATTTTGGTGGTCCACAGAGAAATGTCACCCCCAAAGCAATGAATCCAGGCTGTGTGGGAACACAAGGCTTGCGTCGCTTGCATTGTGAACAACACGAGGTAGTGAAGGGAGGGAGAAAGGGTGGAGGGGGGAAGTTACCCCACTCGCCCCACGCGCCTGGCCTGGCCACCGGGCTGCTTCTTTCCACTTCTTTCTTCTTCTGCTTTTGGCTGCATGCAAGGAAAGCAGCCAAAGTCTTTCTTTCCCTCCCCTAAATTCCGCCAGAAATGAGTCTTTGGGACCCTGCAAGGCCTCCTGTGCCAAGAGGCTGCACCGGCACAACAAGTCTAACAAAGACTCATTTCTGGAGGAGTTTGGGAAGAGAAAGAAAGACTTCTGCTGCTTCTGCTGCTTTCCTTGCATGGAGCCAAAAGTCTCTCCTCTCTTTCTGCCCCTGAGTACAGAGCTGGAGACGATATCCTGTGATCCCAAATAAAGAATGATAGATCGGTAGGAAAACAGGGTGGGGAATTTTCCTGCAGACTTTTTGGGGGATTTTCCCAGGGTTTCTGGTCTGCGGGATTTAAAATTATGGGTTTGGTGGTCCCTGAGGTCCATCAGGTTGGCAGCCCCTGCTCCAAAGCACCTGAAGGCAGGACAAGAAGCAATGGATGGAGATTAATCAAGGAGAGAAGCAACCTGGAACTAAGAAGGAATTTCCTGACTGTCAGAACAATTAATCAGTGGAATGGCTTTCTTGCAGAAGTTGTGGGTGCTCCCATCACTGGAGGCTTTCAAGAAGAGACTGGACAACCAATTGTCTGGAATGGTCCAGGGCAAGGGTCTTCAAACTTGGCAAGTTTAAGACTTGTGGACTTCAACTCCCAGAATCCCTGAGCTAACATGATGGGAGGAGGGATTGTGGGCGTTGAAGTCCACAAAAGTTTGAAGACCCCTGGTCTAGGGTCTCCTGCTTGATCAGAAGACCTCTAGACTAAGTTTAATCTTAATTTAAAAAATCCCTCAAAGTAACTAGGAGATGCCTCCTATTTAGAGAAAGCTGCAGATGAGCCCAACAGAGTTTAAATAGAATTTCAGCCAAATAAGATGGTAAGAAAACACATTCGTTCATCATCAAAGAAACAGTCTTATTATACCAGAATTCCTCCCTTTCCACATTTCTGGCCTCACATTATTTACTTGTGATTTACTAGCTTCCTTGACCCGTGAACTGTGTCAAGAAAAACGATGATGTAAACTCACTCCTGGGGCCGCAAAGTAAAGGAGGAGATAGGACAGAGAGCAGGTGGGTGATTAGACAAATGAATGGCTGGAAAAAATGCTATTGTGTGTATTTGCAGTGAACCCAAATCTCAGGCTTAATCCAAAGCTCTTGCAGGATTTTTGAGTGAACAGGTGCTATGCTGGCTTAATTCAACCTCTTTTTCCTCTTCAAGGGATGATCTCAAAATATTAATTGAGGACTGTTGATGTTGATAAGGCCTTCAACCCTTATTCAGGGCAGCCATTCTGCATAGTATTCAACAATGCTTTAGTTGATCTACTTGATTAATTGGTGGTCACAAATTACACGTTCTTTTAGAGTTATTTGATTTGTTAGTTTTGTTTTCCCCACTTGAGGTATTTCAGAGACCCACCAAGAATGGTCACATTTGGGAAAGGAGCAATAAGTGCAAAAGTCTATGGAGATTCTCTATCATCCAGGTCATGGTTGTCCCAGAGGCAAATGGATTTTGTTTTTCGTTTGTCATCCAAGAAGCTTCTTCAGTTAGCTTGTTCAATTCAGAACTGAACTGAAGAAGCTTCTTGGATGAGAAGTGAAATGTCTTCAAGGAAATAAATAAAGTCCAGCTGCCTTTTGAAAAAAGCACCTTTGGGACAGCAATAAGTGTAATTTTGAAGATAGATAGATAAGATAGATAGATAGATAGATAGATAGATAGATAGATAGATAGATAGATAGATAGAATTCTTTATTGGCCAAGTGTGATTGGACACATAAGGAATTTGTCTTGGTGCAAATGCTCTCAGTGTCCATAAAAGAAATGATACATTCATCAAGAGTCAAGAATCATAAGGTACAACACTTAATAATAATAGTCATAGGGTACAATAAGCAACTGAATCATACTAGGAAATAGAAGATGTCAACTTTGTCCAATATTGATTAATGGTTTTATGTTGGGTGTATTACTACATAATCATGGGCATTTGAAGATACATTGCTGCATGTTAATGTTGGTAACATAACATCTATTAACATAACATCTATTATGTTAACATACTATCTATTATCTATTACATCTATCATTGGCCTCTCTCATTCAGAATGATCTATGTACAAATATTCAAAAGAACTAGGCTTATTTAAACAAACATACAAACAAACAAACAAACAAACAGCAAACCTATCCAGAACTCTGTTCTCTTGCTGACCACAAGAGGTCAATGGGAAGCACAATGTTGTGTAGCTTCCCACTCACATTCTCTAACAGTTGGTTCTGAAAAACCTATCACATTCTCACAACTATTCTTGTGGGCAAAATATCGCCATTGATGATTGATTGACGTGTCTAGTGACATTTTAAAACTGCCCCATTATGTATTTTCTAGGTAGTAACTTTTATTGATTTATGAGTTGGCCATATCAGGAAACAACAGATGTTAGCCCCAATAAAATAAGACCAGAATTAAAAATAAGATAAAATGGGAAAGGGATAGGATAATGTAGAGTAAGATAAGATAAATTGGGAGAGGTAAGATAGACTGAGAGGAAGTAGCATAAAGTACAAAGAAATACAGTAAGCACTTAAAGAAGTGCCAAGTAAGATGAGCCGATAAAATGCAGAAAAATGGATATTGAGATGAATGCATCTCTAGATCTAGATCGATTCAATTGGAGCAAATTCAGATATTGCATTAGAGAATGAATGCCCATTTCTGAGAGATATTTGGCAAGTGTTTGTCACTTGTTGTTTTTCCTTGCTTTCAATAATACGGTGACCTTGAGTTCGAATTCTCTGCTTATCCCTAACAATGTGTCCTTTTTTGCACAAATGGGGAAAAAAACATCTGCTCTGGTCTGAATCCTTTGGAGCAGGGGTCTCCAACCTTGGCCACTTGAAGACTTGTGGACTTCAACTCCCAAAGTTCCTCAGCCAGCTTTGCTGGGAGTCTTCAAGTGGCCAAGGTTGGAGACTCCTGCCTTGAAGACCTCCTGATGTCCATGCCCCCATTAGAAGAACGGATCCTGTGATTCCTGAATATACTCTGCTTGATCTTCAGGAACCAGACCAATTCATAAAAACAATCATGCTGGCTATAATTTCTGTGAGTTCATAGTCTGAAGTCATCCGTAAAAACTTGGGGGGAAAAAAATCAGATTTCAGGCAAATGGGAGGATTGAGCTGGAGTGAACTGGACTAGCAGGTAGGAGGGATATCTTCTTCCTCTTCTGTTTTAATAGTTTATTGCACTTCATTGTGTACACACAAGAGGCTCTTGAGAGGCCCACAAAAGTGTGATATTTAAAACCGTTCCAAAATTTACACTCACTATTTCGACGGACAACTGTGATGTACAAACAAAGAAAGTTTATTAAAAAGGTGTCTGCAAAGGCAGGCCTTCATGTCCCTTCCCAAAATGGATTGAGATCATAAAGTGCAAAATCCCATATTCAAGCAATACATTTATACCCCCTACATCAGGGGTCCCCAACCTTTTGGACCCCAGGGACCACCAAACTCATCATTTTAAATCCCGCGGACCAGAGACCCCAAAATCCCCCAAAAAATCCCCCAAAAAACTCTGCAGGAAAATTCCCCACCTATTTTTCTACCAATCGATTGTTCTTTATTTGGGGGATACCGGCTCCAGCTCCGTTCTCAGGGAGAGAGAGAGAGAGAGAGAAAGAGACTTTTGGCTTCATGCAAGGAAAGCAGCAGCAGCAGCAGAAGTCTTTCTTTCTCTCCTCCAAACTCTGCTAGAAACGAGTCTTTGCCGGCACATCCTCTTGGCGCAGGAGGCCTTGCAGGGTCCCAAAGACTCATTTCTGGCAGAGTTTGGAGGAGAGAAAGGAAGACTTCTGCTGCTTTCCTTGCATGCAGCCAAAAGCAGAAGAAGAAAGAAGCGGAAAGAAGCAGCCCGGTGGCCAGGCCAGGCGAGTGGGGCAAGTTCTCCCCCCTCCGCCCTTTCCCCCTTCCCCTCACTACCTCGTGTTGTTCACAATGCAAGCGACACAAGCCTTGTGTTCCCACGCAGCCTGGATTAGTTAGTTTATTTTATTGTCATTGCATGTCGTACAACAAAATCAAACCCCATCTTCAGTGCACATCATGACCATGAAAATAAACACAAACACACATTCTTTACACTCCACATTAATTGCTTGGGGGGGGTGACATTTGTTTGCGGACCACCAACATTTTCTCGTGGACCACCAGGGATCCCCGGCCCACTGGTTGGTGACCACTGCCCTACACAATGCACGCCATGCCTAAAAAGCCCCCCCCAACTCCCCCCTATTACCATACTACAAGCTAAACTATAAGCTAAAGGGTCGACATGACATTTTCTTCTATGCAACAGATGTCTTATCTTGTTTTGCTTCTGGACTTCGCCTTGGGTGGGTGTCCCTATCTTATTTACCTGTTGCCTGGACAACATAATTGATTAATAATTAAAAGTTCCATGGAGAGAAATCCAGAGGGTTCCCTAAATAATCTGAACAGACCTCATCTTTAAAGGCTACTATTTTGTGAAGAGAAGGGGAAGTCCACCACACGTCCTAAAGATTGAAGCAAGGCAAGGGGTTTGGAGACATGTGCCTTCAAAATATTATTTCGATAGTTTCTTTGGGGGGACAACGTGTGATGGCATATTGGAAATGTGCGCAAAGGGAATAGGTGATTGTGAGGAATCAAAAAGAGATTGGACAGCCATTTGTCCATAATGGTGTAGGGCAGGGATCTCCGAACTTGGCAACTTTGAGACTTGTGGATTTCAACTCCAGGAGCTGGGGAACTCTGGGAGTTGAAGTCCACCGTCTCAAAGTTGCCAAGTTTGGAGACCTCTGGTGTAGGGTCTCCTACTTGGGCAAGGAGTTGGACTAGAAGACCTTCAAGGTCCATTCCAGCGCTGTTATCCTGTATTCTGTATAATGCCCCTTGCATGAATACAATGGAAGATTGTTGAGAATAAGGAGAAACTAACTCCTTAATAACACTTCTTTTTCTACAAAATCTATATGTCATAAACTAGTTAGCTAGTTAAACATCTCAGAACATAAAGAAAGAGGCTGCGTAGCAATAATATGGAGTTTATTATAAGATTCTTCAATGTACCCAAGACGCTATGATTGGGTACCAATGATTCTAAGAGTTAAACCCATCCGCTGCAAACTACTGTAGTCCATCTGAGAGGTTTGTGGAGGTTTTCAGTCATCCAGGCCATGATTGTCCCAAAGGTGCTTTTTCAAGAGACTTTGTTTTTCCTTGAAGATGTTTCACTTCTCATTCAAGAAGCTTCTTCAGTTCTGACTCGGTTCTTCAATCAGAACTGAAGAAGCTTCTTGGATGAGAAGCAAAATGTCTTCAAGGAAAAAACCAAGAAAGTCCAGTTGCCTCTTGAAAAAGCAACTTTGGGTCCACCTGAGATTTATACTTCACTCAGATCTTAGGGATTAGCCCCCTTCCAAATACAAAAGCACTAATGAAGACTCCAGTGAGCCTGAATTTTAATTTAATCTTGGTCCCCCTTTTATTTGGGCCTTTTCTCTGTTGGTTAAAAAGAAACCTGCCCAATGTTGCATTTTCACAAATCATTTAGCTCCTGGTTACGAAATGTAGTTCACCCCAATTTATTCTGTATTTTAGAAACCTTTCGAAACCAGGTTTCTAGGACAACACCGATGGGATCTTTTCTTGTAGAGGGGAAGAATGTGTTATTTCAATGCACACAGAGACTCTGAAACCATAAATTGTATATAGAATCGTCCGTTTAGAGCCAACACACACACACATTTCTCCTTTCAACAACAGAAACTGGCTTTGTTGCAAAGGCAGCGTAGCGCAGCCAGAGAAGGGGAGAAATGCTTAATCTTTCCTTAATGAGTGTGTGAGTGTGTTGTGGGCTTCTGGTTTCATTAAGCATGCCTCATGAAAAGATAAAAAGGGCTCCCGATTAATGAGTGTGGTAGTGAGAGTCATGCTCTAATTGTTTAGCAGCCAAGTAGTCAATATAGCCTCTTCTCCTAGGTTGCCCATTGGCTACACCAAGAGTCCTCCCTGGGTTACAAGAGGGTGTAAAAGTTAATGAAAGCAAAATAATGCCCAAGTTCGGATTAATGAGTGCCAGGTGGGAGTCAGGTGCTAATTCTCAGCAAGGATAGGATGGCTGTTTATAGTTGGGAGTGAGTAGCACTTTCTCAAGGAACCAGACAAAAATAATAGCACTCGAAGGGTAAAACTGAAAGGGAACAGTTTGAAACTTCCTAATAGTGAGGACCATTAACCAAGGGAACAATTTGCCCTCAGAAATTGTGGGTGCTTCTTCCCTGAAAGTTTTTAAGAAGAGACTGGACAACCGCTTGTATGGAATAGCATAGGATCCCCTGCCTGAGGAGAGGGCTGGACTAGAACAGTGGTCGCCAACCAATGGACCACGGCCCACTGGTGGTCCGCGAGAAAATTGTGGTAGTCCACAGAGAAATGTCAGCCCCAAAGCAATTAATCCAGGCTGTGTGGGAACACAAGGCTGCACCGCCCACACCAGAGGTGGCATTCCGCAGGTTCTGACCAGTTCTGGAGAACCGGTAGTGGAAATTTTGAGTAGTTTGGAGAACTCGCAAATCCCACCTCTGACTGGAGATTTTACAGTATCCTTCCCCTGCCATGCCCACCAAGCCACGCCCACAGAGCGGTAGTAAAAAAAAAATTGAATCTCACCACTGGCCCACATGGCCCATGGGAACACAATGCTTGCATCACTTGCACTGCGAACAACACGAGGTAGTGAGGGGAGGGGGGAAAGGGTGGAGGGGGGAATGCTCCCCACGTGCCTGGCCTGGCACCGGGCTGCTTCTTTCCTTCTTCTGCTTTTGGCTGCACACAAGGAAAGCAGCCAAAGTCTTTCTTTCTCTCCCCCAAACTCTGCCAGAAATGAGTCTTTGAGATCCTGCAAGGCCTCCTGCTCCAAGAGGATGTGCTGCAAAGACTCATTTCTGGCAGAGTTTGGGGAGAGAAAGAAAGACTTCTGCTGCTTCTGCTGCTTTCCTTGCATGAAGCCAAAAGTCTCTCCTCTCTCTCTCTCCCCCTGAGAATGGAGCTGGAGACGGTATCCTGCGATCCCAAATAAAGAATGATCGGTCGGTAGGAAAATGGGGTGGGGGATTTCCCTGCAGACTTTTGGGGGGATTTTCTCAGGGTCTCTGGTCCGCGGGATTTAAAATGATGAGTTTGGTGGTCCCTGAGGTCCAAAAGGTTGGCGACCCCTGGACTAGAAGACCTCCGAGGTCCCTTCCAACTCTTTTCTGATTGATTGATCCGATTGAAACAAGACCTGTTATGCAGAATTTTGCAGAGTGGTGAAAGGACATACGTGAAAGCCTTTTGGACTATGTCCTGGATCCTTAACTTTTCTCTGCCAAGTTTGGACCAATCACAACCGCTGCCTTTTATTTATCTATTAAATTTATGTGCCCCCGTCTTCCTAAGAAGTGATGCTGGGCAGCTTACAAATCTCATAAAACCTCGAGGTATGAACAAGTTTAGGGGACTAACAACTGCAGTGATTGGTTTAACAATCTTGCTAATAAAAGTCCCAAAGGTGCTTTTTTTTTGAAGAAGAAGAAGAAGAAGCAACTGGACTTTCTTGGTTTTTCCTTGAAGATTTTTTTTGCTTCTCATCCAGGAAGCTTCCTCAGCTCTCAGTTCTTCCGTTCAGTTCACAGAACAGAAGAAGCTTCTTGGATGAAAAGTGAAACGTCTTCAAGGAAAAAAATAAGAAAGTCCGGGGGTTTTTTGGGGTGGGTGGGGAAAAAGCAGCTTTGGGGATAACCATGACCTGGATGATTGAGAATCCCCAAAGACAAGATAGCTTATAAAATAAGAATTTTAGCAGAATTATTTTCCATCTCTGTAGGTATAGAGATGAATTTTTCATCTCTCCCTCTCTCTCCTCTCTCCTCTTTCTCTTCTCTCTCTTTTTTCTCTCTCCTATCTCTGCTCTCTCTCTACTCTCTCTCTCTCCTCTGTCTCTTCTCTCTCTTTTCTCTCTCTTTTCTCTCTCTTTTCTCTGCTCTCTCTCTGCTCTCTCTCTCTTCCCTGTCTCTCCTCTCTCTCTGCTCTTTCTCTTTTCTCTCTCTCTCCTCTCTCTTTCTCATCTCTTTTCTTCCCCCCCCCTCTTCTCTCTCTCTCTCTCTCTTCTCTCTCTCTATATTTGTATGTGTACATCTTTCCAGTTAGAGAAAACATTAACCTGCTGCGATAGGAAAGTGTTGCATTCATAGTTGTGGGGTTGTTGCCAATTCCCCATTAATAATGTCTTTTATTATTGTGTCATCCTGACTTGAGACTAAAAATAGGGATTTGAAGGGAAAATAAATCTGAGCAATCCAGCAACTTGTCTGCTCAAAGGACATTCTTGTAAGACAAGCAAAGAAGGGCAGCGATTCAAGGTTTACGCATATAGCTTTGATGGGGGGCGAGGATAAAATTACACGCAAGGGAAGCTGACATTAGTGCAGCAGGTGAGGGAAACCTCTCCCCTTTTCTGTCGCTCCAGAGGGGTAATATTTAATTTGTGTTTGCTAAAAATAATGTGCCTTTATTGTGAATGAGACAAAGAGCCTCTACTATGGTTTCTTTTGATGTCCTTAAATATGTGGGGGTAATTTAAACCCCTTCCCCTTCCCTCGGCCTATGAATAAAAGGAATCACCCCCTTCCAAAATTGGTAAGCAGGCTGGATGTTTTATGAAGTAATACCTTCCGTCTCAGTTTAGGGACTCGGGAGGCATTTTTAGGTTGCCCGAAGAAGCTGAGCTTGTGTGTAATGAAGAAGGGTGCATAGGTGATCAGAGTTTTAAACCACATTCAGGGGATGCTATTGCACAAATAAATAAATAAATTCAGGCTTCAAATGGATAACAGAGACCCAAGAAAGAAAATCTTGGCTTTCAGATAACCTGAAAAACATGGCTCAAGAGACCAACAGACCTTATCTTATTGCTGCTAATGACTACAATTTAAGGAGCTGAGTGTGGATTTTTGAATTCACCGGTCTCAATTGTCATTTGGGTTTGGAGCTAGTTCTAGAAGGGCCAACACCAGAATAGCAGAGCTGGATGGGACCTGCAAGTTCTTCTAGTCGAGGGGTCACCAACCTTTTTTGGACCTCAGGGACCACCCAACTCATCATTTTAAATCCTGCAGACCAGAGACCCTGGGAAAATCCCAAAAAAAGTCTGCAGGGAAATCCCCCACCCCGTTTTCCTACCGATCGATCGTTCTTTATTTGGGATTGCAGGATACCGTCTCCAGCTCCGTTCTCAGGGGGAGAGAGAGGGGAGAGACTTTTGGCTTTGTGCATGGAAAGCAGCATGAGCAGCAGAAGTCTTTCTTTCTCTCCCCCAAACTCTGCGAGAAATGAGACTTTGCCAGCGCATCCTCTTGGAGCAGGAGGCCTTGCAGGGTCCCAAAGACTCATTTCTGGTGGAGTTTGGGGGGAGACAAAGAAAGATTTTTGCTGCTTTCCTTGCATGCAGCCAAAAGCAGAAGAAGAAAGAAGCGGAAAGAAGCAGCCCGGTGGCCAGGCCAGGCGCATGGGGCGAGTGGGGCAAGTTCTCCCCCCTCCGCCCTTCCCCCCTCCCCTCACTACCCTGTGTTGTTCTCAGTGCAAGCGATGCAAGCCTTGTGTTCCCGCAGGCCATGTGGGTGGCGCAGCCTTGTGTTCCCGCACAGCCTGGATTAATTGCTTTGGGGGGGACATTTCTCTGCGGACCACCAAAATTTTCTTGTGGACCACCAATGGTCCCCGGCCCACTGGTTGGCAACCACTGTTCTAGTCCAATCCTCTCCTCCGGCAGAAGACCCTGTATAATTTGAAAGAAATGGTTGTCCAATCTCTTCTTCAAAACTTCCGGTGTTGGAGCATTCACAACTTCTGGAGGCCAGTTGTTCCACTGGTTAATTGTTCTCGCTGTCAGGAAATTCTTCCTTAATTCTAGGTCTGGGGTCTCCAACCTTGGCAACATCAGATAGAGTTCAAACCCGAATTGTTCCTTTTAGGAATAATTAAGGGGAAATGTAGTAACAAGACCAAAGATATGATATTATCTATAACAAGAGTGGCGAGGATTGCATTCGCACAATGTTGGAAGCGAGATAGTACGCCACTGGAGGAATTAGTAATCCAAAAGGCATTAGAATGTGCTGAAATGGACAAACTCAGTCCAGAGCTAAATGGTAAAGAAGAGTCAGAGTACTATGTGGTCTGGGACAATTGGTATGAATGGTTGGATAGTAGGAATAAGAATAATAGAGATTAGAAAAATGTAGAAAAATATAGAAAAATGTAGATAAATAAATATAAATGTTTGGAAATCTGTATATGTAACAATGATGTCACAGTGTTGTTAAAGATGAGAATGAGTTATGTAGACGTGAAAAAGCATAATAAAAATAAAATAAAAGGTAAAATAAAATAAAAAAAAAGACTTGTGGATTTCAACTCCCAGAATTCCTCAGCCAGCAAAGCAAAGCTGGTTGAGGAATTCTGGGAGTTGAAGTCCACAAGTCTTAAAGTTGCCAAGGTTGGAGACCCCTGACTTAGATGACCCTTCTGGTCTCTTCCAACTCTATCATTCCTGGCTGGCTGAGGAATTCTGGGAGTTGAAGTCCACGAGTCTTAAAGTTGCCAAGGTTGGAGACCCCTGACTTAGATGACCCTTCTGGTTTCTTCCAACTCTATCATTCCTGGCTGGCTGAGGAATTCTGCGGGTTGAAGTCCACGAGTCTTAAGGTTGGAGACCCCTGACTTAGATGACCCTTCTGGTCTCTTCCAACTCTATCATTCCTAGCTGGCTGAGGAATTCTGGGAGTTGAAGTCCACAAGTCTTAAAGTGGCCAAGGTTGGAGAGCCCTGACTTAGATGACCCTTCTGGTCTCTTCCAACTCTATCATTCCTGGCTGGCTGAGGAATTCTGGGAGTTGAAGTCCATGAGTCTTAAAGTGGCCAAGGTTGGAGACCCCTGTTCTAGGTTGCTTCTCTCTTTGATAATCTTCCACCCAGTTACTGGCTTGAGGGAGCCATAAGACCAATGCCTTGTATCCCGTAAACATCTCTCAGATCAGGCACCCTGAGTACCATTCCTTGCCACTTTGGTTTAAAAGACAGATGTATAACTGATGGTGCAGTTCAGAAACCCATCCCGTTTTAAGCTAAGATTAGACAACTTGTTCCAAAGGAGTTAATCCTGTCTCCCTCTCAGTTGAGAGCTACTTATTCCTCCAAGGAACCTGACAATAGGACAGTTTTATTTTACGTTCCCTGGGAAAAAGAAAGACCAAGCTGAAAATATTTTTAGGAGGAGGGAAACTCTCGAGGCAGCTGGGAAGAAGAGGGTGGGTGTTATTCCTGCAGCTTCAGCTCTTTCAAATCACTGGTACAAATCAAAAAATAATAAAACTTGGTTAACGCTCCTGCTGGGGGAGGCTTGTCAAGGCTCCTGATGGATGAGAAACGTTGGGGCAGATGTGAAGGTAAAGACATATTTGCAGGTTTATAAGTATGATGGATGTGTCGGGAACACACCGTTTTCTGCCCTGAGAAATGAAAACCTCAAACGGTGGCAGCTGTCTGCAGAACCCCTTTCAATAGGAGACAGATAGATAAATAGATGGATGGATGGATGGATGGATAGATGATGATGATAGATAGATAGATAGATAGATAGATAGATAGATAGATAGATAGATAGATAGATAGATAGATAGATAGACAGACAGACAGACAGACAGACAGACAGACAGACAGACAGACAGA
>NW_020717922.1:0-13350 GCF_900518725.1 Notechis scutatus | reverse complement strand
AGACAGACAGACAGACAGACAGACAGACAGACAGACAGACAGACAGACAGACAGATCAGGCTTCCAATAAAGGAGAATATTTGTAGCTCAGGGTTGACATGAGGGGTCCTTGGTGCTCTCTGAGCTTGCTTTTTTTTCTTGCAGACATTTCATGACCCAACTAGGTAACATCATCAGTGCTAGAAGGGGGGAGGAGGATGAGGATGACTATGATTGTGGGGTCCTTGGCGCTCTCTGCTTGTTTTCTTGCAGATGTTTCATGACCCAACTAGGTAACCTCATCAGTGCTAGTAAGGAGTGCCCTTTGCTGTTAGTTTATTTTCTTGTGACTTGCCGGTCTGTGTGGGTGGGGGGTGCTGATGGCTCTTTGGCAGTTTCTAGATTTGGGTGTTGCTCAATTGTTCAGATTGTTGATCTGAAGTTGACCTTAATCTTTTCTATGTTGATCTGGATGCTGATTGCTGGTGGCGGAGAGGTGCTTTATTCTCTTTGGGGCTGGTGGATTGTCTCTTTTGCATGGTCTGTAGGTGTTGTTAACGTCTATGGGTCTGTTGATGGCTGATTTGTGGGAGTGCCAGACTTCTAGGAATTCCCTGGCTTTTGGGAGGGGGGATTGGACTGGCTAGGATGGTCACAATTTCCCCAATTGAAACTAGGGTTAAATTTATCTATATGTTGTGAAATTAAAGGATTTTCATCATGACGTCTGGCTGCCAGTTGGTGTTCCTGGATGCCTTCTGCCAGCCTTCTGCCTGTTTGTCCTATACAATGGTTGTTGCAGTCCTTACACTGTGTTGTAGATGACTCCTGCTTTTCTTCTTCTTCTGGGGTTGTTGGGTCAGGCTTGAACGTTGTTGTGCTGCCCAGAAGTTGTGAAGGCTCCAACACTGGAGGCTTTTCAGATGAGATTGGGCCAGGGGGTTGGACTAGAAGACCTCCAAGGTCCTTTCCAACTCTGTCATTGTGTTATTCTTGTTGCCTTGCAGATGCTTGTGATCAGGGATGACATTACTAGTTGAGTAATGAAACATCTGCCAGCCAACAACCAAGCTGTGAGCACACCAAGGATCCATCTCTTACTTCAAGCATTCTGCTTCTAGGTTTGGCCTTCGAGGTCTGCGCTGCCATTTTGAAATACATCAGGCAGACTGTCCTTGTGACTCGTGGCAATCGACCAATTGATCAGAATGGAGCTGGAAGGGACCTTGGAGGTCTTCTAGTCCAGCCCCCTGCTCAAGCAGGAGACCTTATACCTGTGATGGTCAACCTATGGCCTGCATGCCAGAGGTGGCACGCAGAGCCCTCTCAGTGGGCAGGTGTACCATCTGGTTTCTGGCATGTGTGCCAGCCAGGTGGGCTTCACAGGTGCGAAGTGCCAGAAAACGGCTTGAAAAACAGCCCAAAAGGAGGCCGTTTCCCAGGATATTTTCAGACCAATTTTGGAATGAAAAATGGTCAAAAAACAGCCTGGTTTCCAGGCCGTTTTCCAGGCTGTTTTCTGCCCATTTTTCTGTTGTTTTCAGGGCCATTTTTGGTGTGAAAAACGACCTGAAAACAGCCCAAAAATGGCCAAAAAAACCAGCCAAAACCAGCCCAAAATATTTCCAAAAATAGGCTGTTTTGTGGGCCTTTTTAGGCCAAAAATATCCCCAAAACAGCCTGAAAACCGCCCCCCAAAAGGCCAAAAAAAACAGGCGTGCGTGGATTGGCTTCGGCAATTTGGTTTTCCAATGCTCTGGCATGCACATATGAACACACACGCACGTCATTCTGGTTTGGGCACTCAGTGCCGCAAAGGTTCGCCATCACTGCCTTATACTATGTCAGACAAGTGGCTGCCAAGTCTCTTCTTAAAAACCCTCCAGAGTCATGCCGTTGTTGGAGTCTGATTCTGAGGGGGTGATCGAGCAGCTGACAGGGAGTGGGAGTGTGGCTCCCGTGGCTGTGGAGGAAACTGGGGAAAGGCAAAGGCCAGCTGGGTATTCAGAGGAAGCCCTAGGCCCACCCCCTCTTCATCCTAGGGCATGCAAGGAGGAATGGAGAAGGGAGCAACGTGGCTTACGGGGGAGAAAAGGGCCCTGATTCCCTTCATTAGTTGCAGCTGGGAGAACAGGATAGAAGAAGGGAGTCTGTACACAGCTCCTTGCTGGAAGCAAAGAGTGCGTTATCTTTGTCAAGGCTTATCTGGGTTTTGGCATCCTTCCAACTGTGGGTGCTGCGTTATCCTTTGAAAGTCTGCAATTTATTATTCTGGCTTGTCATGTTAATTACTTCAGTGTGGTTTTGTGTTGGTTTTTTTTTTTATTTCTAATTATCTTTACTTTGGGTTCTGACTGCATTTCTGCCCTTCGTAGACTGTTTCTTGAAGAATTTGATATCCAGCCGAGGATAATTAGACATTGGGGCCAAGTTGGAGGCATTAAAGGGAATTTATTCTACTTTCATGACGTTGTTATTTTTGTGTCACGCCCCTTTGGGTCATCACACTCCGGTGATGGAGCACCCACAACTTCTGGTGGCAAGCTGTTCCACTGGTTAATTGTCCTTCCCACTGTTAGAAAGTATGTCCTTCCTAGCAGCGAGGACAATGCCTAAGTGTTCTCACATAGCAACCGAATGTTTGGGCCTCAATTGTGATCCTGTTGAGAACTTTACCTGCATTCATAATGTAAATTACAGCGCAAAATGAGAATAAGCCCTGGGAATCTTTCTGGCCCATATTGAATTGGGAGAGTGAAAAGGAAGAATTGGGAGAGAAATCCTTTGTCCTCTTGAGGCAACCCGAGAAAGTGTTTGGCTGCCCGTCCCTTGTCTCGTATTTCCAAACGGGCCTTTGCCTTTTGATTTTTGCTTTACTTTTGGCTCCAGCCGAAATAAAATGGCTCCACTGCCTGCTTTGTCTCCTTTTTACACGTTACTGAAGGAAGGTATTTTGTGTCAAGGAAATGAAGATAATTACAGCAAATGCACAAAAAGTCTCATGTGTGTTGCTTTGGGAACGGCCTTTGTCTTGTGGATGCTCATTAATGGCTTTTCATGCTGGTTCTGAAAGGTCCTTCAGTAGACTTCTTGAGGTGTCTTTTTCCCCCTCGTGGTCTCATCTTCTCAGAAGCCCAGCTAACTCCAAGAACAGTTCAAGGCTCTACACCAGGGGTCCTCAAACTTGGCAACTTTAAGACTTGTGAACTTCAACTCCCAGAACAGCTGGCTGAGGAATTCTGGCAGTTGAAGCCCACAAGTCTTAAAGTTGCCAAGTTTGGAGACCCCTACTCTATGCAATTGAGGACAACAAAACAGATCTGCTAGCTAAGACAATGAGGAAATAGGATTCCTTGATGAGGTATCTTGCTCATAATTTACTAGATGCCTCCCAGGTGGGTCTCCAAGGATGGAGTTGAAAAATGGTAGGTGTCAGGTGTGAATTAGGACCATAGTAGAGTTCCAATGAATTTGATTTATTACTCCTCCCGTTTAAGCACAGGAATCTACTCAGTGAATGGTCAGCTAGATAAGGGTGAATGGAATTCAAGAATGGTTGGACTTGGTTCTTTTGTGGCCACGTAGAGACTCTAAGCTGATTCCTCTTTTGACTCCGTACTCAGGTTTTGCCACTGTTTCTCTTCCAGTAGGTGCAACTGGGTATCACATGGGCATGGAGGCCAACTTGAATTTTGACCTCTCCTACACAGAGAGAGCTGGTGTGGTGAGGGTGGGTAGAAACTGGGAGCCTGTGAGTTCTAGTCCAGCCTTAGGCATAAAAACAGGTACAGGTGATCCTTGGTCCAATTTCTCTCTCTCTCTCAATCCCAGGAAGAGGAAGAAGGAGGAGAAGGAGAAGGGAGGAAAAGGAAGGAAGGAAGGGTGGATGGATGAATGGGAGGGAGTGAGGGAGATAATGGATGGATGGGAGGGAGAAAAGAAGGAAGGGAGGAAGAGGAAGGAAGGAAGGGTGGATGGATGGATGGGAGGGAGTGAGAGAGATAATGGATGGGGAGGGAGAAAAGAAGGAAGGAAGGAAGGGTGGATGGATGGACGAATGGGAGGGAGGGAGATAATGGATGGATGGGAGGGAGGGAGGAAGAAAGGAAGGGTGGATGGATGGATGGATGAATGGGAGGGAGGGAGATGATGGATGGATGGGAGGGAGGGAGGGAGGAAGGAAGGAAGGAAGGAAGGAAGGAAGGAAGGAAGGAAGGAAGGAAGGAAAAAAACTGTTTCAAAAATGCCAAGAAACTTTATAATAGACTTGTCACCAGAAGTCAAGACTAATGCCCAAAGCCATAGCTGTGCTTCCTTGCGAATCAGGGTAGTCAGTTGAGAGTGAAGATCCTGTGTGTGTTTTCCCCAGCTATCGGTCAGGCCAGTGCCATAAGGAAGAGTCTGCGAGTAAAATGTTTCTGGATCGGGGCCATTTCTAAGGAACAGCATCTTCTCTTGAAGGAGGAGCTGGCTTTGCTTCTTTGAGTTGTCCAACGTTGACATGAAATTTTCTTCCTTATTTGAGGAACCTTCAAAGGAGCAACTCCTAGTGGGAAAAGGGAGGGAATTGGAGATGTTTGAATCCCATGAGCTGAATCTCTCTCTCTTTCTCTCTCTCTCTCCCCCTCCTGTCATCTGTCTGTGTCTATCTATCTATCTATCTATCTATCTATCTATCTATCTATCTATCTATCTATCTATCTATCTATCTATCTATCTATCTATCTATCCTCTCTCTCTCTTTCTCCTATCAGCTATCATCTGCCTGCCTGCCTATCTATTCTCTCCCTCCATCCCCCCTCTTTCCTTCCCTCCCTCCCTCTCCTTAATTGTCCCTCCTTAAGGACAATAAAAGTTTGACAAACCGAGTACGATGGCTGTCCCTCTCCTAAGCTATTTTTTCTTAGTTTCTTAACTATAGTTACAAGTTTTATCAATACAGGCTGTCTTTGACTTACAGCAGTTCATTTAGTGACCGTTCAAAGTTATAACAGCACTGAAAAAAGAGACTTATGGCCATTTTCCACACTTACGACCAATTGCAGTATCCCCATGGTGACATGATACAAATTTAGACACTTGGAAACTGCGTGTTTGAGGCCAAATTCTGACATTCCCTCTGCTCAGCCAAAAAGACAAGAGTTGGGATGTTGTGTTTTTGAGTGACCCACAGGTAAAAGGGGTCTGGGAAAAGTGGGACACCACCGCAAGTGTGAGGTGAAAGCTGGAAGAGCAGCCTGCCAGGTGGGAGGGAGGAGAACCCACATCCCTCCCTCCCTCCCTACTCCAGGAGCAGATTTTAATACAGGGATTAGCACTTTGAACTGAACCTGGGAATGAAATGCAGAGCAGGCAGACGAGACTCTGGGGGAACACCTGTTCCAAGCTCCACCTGGAGTGCATGTTAGTAGCGCGATCGTAGATAACATGGTGTCAAGTTCCCGTTTTGTTCGACCGGGCCGGGTCGGGTTTTCGTTCAAAGCTGATAATGGGCACTTTAGCTGATAGACAAGTCCTGGGAAATTCAGGCCCGAGCGGCCACACGGTTCAACAATCCGATCCTTGCATGGGGTAGTGGGACTCTCGACCAACAAATTGTCATCAATTGTTTCAACTTCTACCCATCAAAATGACGCTATAGGGCAGTGATGGTGAATCTTTTCAGCACCGAGTGCCCAAACCGGAACGTGCATGCATACACATGCATGTGCGCATGCCAAGCACCGGAAACCTGAAGACCAGCTGGCCGGTGCATGCATGCCTGTTTTTTGGCCGTTTTTGGCCATTGGGGGAGCTGTTTTCAGGCTATTTTTCGGGTCTTTTTGGGCCATTTTCAGCTGTTTTGTGGCTGTTTTCAGGCTGTTTTTTGGCCATTTTCTGGCGCTCCATCACCCGCACAGACCAGATGACCATAAACCAGAAGAGCAGCTGGCAACAGAGCACGTGCCCACAAAGAGGTGTCTACGTGCCACCTCTGGCATGTGTGCCATAGGTTCGCCAACTATAGGGCACTGCACACCAGAACAACTGGACACAAGGAGAGTTTTTCCCCGAATGCCATCACTCTGCTAAACAATGAATTCCCACAATGCTGTCCAACTATATACTGTGTTACTATTATTCCTCTCATCCTTCCTAGTACCTATCTCCTCCCACTTGTGACTATAAGTGTGTTGCTTGTATCTTTATGATTTATATTGTTTTATTTGTTCCCTAGTATGATTTGATTGCTTATTAGTAACCTGTGACTAACACTAAGCGTTGCATCTTATGATTCTGGATGAATGGATTTTATTTTATCTTTATGCACATTGAGAGTATATCAGGGGTGGGATGCAAATATTTTCGCTACCAGTTCTATGGGCGTGGCTAGGTGGGTGTGGCCATTTGACTGGTGGGTGTGGCTTCTTTTGTTTGCAGCAAACCCTCCCCCCCCCCCATGCTCCATTTTTTTTGGCCTCCTGCGCCTCAGGGAAGCGTCCTGGGAGCCCATTTTTGCTCTCAGGTGGCTTCCCTGAGGCCCAGAAGGCAAATGGAGCACGGGGAGCCATGCAGCACACACACATACACCGGGGCCCCCCTTTTTTGCCTCCTGGGCCTCAGGGAAATCTCCCGGGCAAAGAAATAAGACAGCGAGGGGGATCCCAGCACAGCTGATTGTTGGAACAGCTGATCGTTGGGAGGAGAAAAACCCAGTTTGGCCGAACCAGTAGCTGTTTTTTTTACTACCGGTTCGACTGAAGTGGGTCGAACCAGTAGAATGTCACCACTGGACCATATGCATCAAAAGCAAATTCCTTGTGTGTCCAATCACACTTGGTCAATAAACCTATTCTATTCTATTCTAATTCTATTCTATTCTATTCTATTCATTCCAATTTCTATTCTATTCTATTCATTCCAATTTCTCTTCTCTTCTCTTCTCTTCTCTTCTCTTCTCTTCTCTTCTAATTTCTATTCTATGGTATATTTTCTATTCTATTCTATTCTATTCTATTCTATTCTATTCTATTCTATTCTATTCTATTCTATTCTATTCTATTCTATTCTACTCTACTCTACTCCACTCCACTCCACTCCACTCCACTCCACTCCACTCCACTCCACTCCACTCCACTCTACTCTATTCTACTCTACTCTTATTGCTATTCTACTCTACTCTATTCTATTCATCTCAGCTACTCCTACGCTGAATCCTCCCAAGAGCTGTGTCTCCATTTGGTCATTGGAATGCTCCATCTATTTTATGTCGTTTAAGGACAGTGGGAAGACGCTAACAAGTACAACATTTGTTACCGAAGGTTTGAAATGTTTGGTTTGTACAGGCGGGCCTTGACCCATGACCCCAATTGGGACTCAAATCTCATTTGTCGTCAACAAAGACATCACGTGGCTACTCTGCTCAATGACCACAAACCGGGCACTCCTGATTGTGATTGTTATGTGATCTCTTGGGTTATTGGGAGGATGGCATGGATGAGGTGTGTCCTCTGAAGGATTTCAGTTATCCATTGCATCCCTAGGATTTGGACTTAGAAGAACTGGACGCTCTTGTAGGCAGAGAACGTGTAACTATTATTAAGAAACTATGAAAAATTAGCTTAGGAGAAGGCCAGCCATGGTAATGGACAGTCCCACAAACCTTTATTGTCTGTAAAGTGAGACAACTCTCCTTTAGACTTATTTGGGGGGGGAGGATTGACATTTCAGACTGACCGGAATGAGAGCACATCAAGTGAACTTCAGCCTTTATGTACTTTAGCATCTCTCCAACGGCATAAACTGGAAATGCCCTTGATAATTTAAACAGGGTGACAAAGGGTTCTTTGCCCCAGAATTTTCCAGAAATATTAGCCATTTCATTTCCATTCCAGCCACAGTGTAGAACAGGTAATCGAAGCTTCAAAGTATTTTAACTTAATAGAAAGTTGCCTGGCCGGGGGTGGGGAGGGAACGACCTCCTTCCCTTTTTCCTAATTCATTTACTTGCTTGAACTTTTTATACTTTCAATTTCTTTGCAAATTAGTTAAAAACAAACATACCATCTAGCCTCCCCCCCCCCCCACTTTCTAATTCTAGATCAGGGTTGGGATAAGAACATGGACTGCAGAGAATTCCAAAACCATGGGAGTTAAAATTGCAAGAAGAGTTTTGTGAACTGTTTCCTAACTACCAAACTGAAAAAAGGTGATGATCAAATTTTCCAGCCGCAGCAAGAAATCCATTCCAAGGTTTAGAGCCATAGATGTATTTCAGATTATGAAATGGTCAGCAGGACAACAAGAAGGGAGACGAGCATGAAATAAAATGGGATGAAGTAAAAGCAAAAGAGCTAGTTAAAAACTAAAAAAAGACGCTTTAAAGGGAGGTCTTAACAACAGATGCCAGAGCCCTTTCTGGCCTCCCCCGCAAAATGAAAACGAGAGTTTCCAATGATGGGGATAAAAGTGATCTTTGGAATTTAGTATTTATTTTAATAGGAAGCTATGACCTCCTGAACACAAAAACCGGAGGGAGGGAAGGAAGGAAAAGAAAGAGGGAGGGAGGGAAAGGAGGAAGGGAGGAAAAGAAAGGGAGGGAGGAAGAAAAAGAGGGAGGGAGGAAGAAAAGAAGGAAGGAGGGAAAAGAAGGAGGGAGGGAGGGAGGGAGAAAAAGAAAGAGGGAGGGAGGGGAGGGAGGGAAAGGAAGAAGCAAGGAGAGAGGGAGGGAAGAAAGGAAAAGAAAGAGGGTGGGAGAGAATAAGGGAGGAAGAGAGGAAGGAAGGGGTTTTAAAAACAGAAAGATGGAGAGAAGTTAAAATGGCAGACTTTAGCATGTTAATTATGGTTTCCTTGCCTAATGCCAAACTCTACTTTTATCCATGCCAGCTTTGATCATTGATAATGCTCACCCATAGTGGTTTTGTTTGTTGTTTTACAAGTTTTAGAAAACAATTTCCACTTTTTGGAGTCGGGGTAGCAATAATCAACGTGAAGCCTGTGCAGACAGCAGCGGAATTGGGCAGTGGGGAAGAACGGGGACCAGTCTGGGAGTCTGGGAAGGACTCAGACGAGGGTCCTGCATCCGATGCAGAGATGGAGCCAGGACCATCTGGGAGTGGGGTGCTGACTCTGGCGCCTCCGGAGTCTGGCAGCAGCGAGACAGAGGACCCAGGGGAGCCTGTTCCCAGTGCGCATGTGCGCAGAGCTGCTAGAAGGCAAGAGCAGCTGGGACAAAAGGGGCGACTCGAGAGTAAGGCTTGGAGGTGATTGCCCCTCCCATGAGGGATAAAAGTCAGACCTCAATGACAGAACCTTTGCAGGAAGCAAAGTAGTTCAATCGGTTCCGAATCCTCCTTGAAGCTCTGTGTACTTTGGTTGGTTTTTTTCTTGTACTTCAGTTGGTTTTTTTTCTAGTTCATTGGATACTTCTGTTTTTGTCAGCACTTCACAGAACTGAAAAGTGGGTGCTTATCTTGGGGAACTGTTTAAGATTAATTCTGGCTGGAAATGAAAACAATTTGCAGCATTGCAATAAAATAGGTTTTGCTTTTAAAACAAGTTTGTGATTAATTACGATTTACAAAACCTGGGTCAGAACAAGGATATGCAAGGTGGAGGTCAGCATTTATGATTATGGTTGGATTACTGCAAATCACTCTACATGGGGCTTCCCTTGAAGATTATTTAGATATTTCAGAGGGACCAAAGTCTCTGTATTTACTGGACAGTCAAGGGTCTGTCCATAACATGATTTCTGCAAGAGCTGAATTAGTTATGGTTATTACCTAAACTCCCTATATTGCTCAGCTGCTAGATATTTTTGTGACCGTATGAACAGAACACACCTATTGAAGGTCTTCTTCTATAGGGTGTCGATGGAGATTCTCAATCATCCAGGTCATGGTTGTCCCACGGGTGGCTGGACTTTCTTATGTTTTATTCCTTGAAAAGGTTTCACTTCTCAACCAAGAAGCTACTTCAGTTCCTGAAGAAGTGAAGAAGCTTCTTGGATGAAAAATGAAGCTTCTTGGATGAACAGAAACCCAAGAAAGTCCAGTTGCATTGAGGAAAGGCACCATTGGGTCTTCCATCAAGGGTACAATCAGAGGAGTCCCAGAATTTGGCCTTCTGTGGGGCTACTCTCTTTCTTCGAAACAGCCTGAATCCAACACCTGGAATACGACATCCAGTTTTGGTCACCACATTACCAAAAAAAGATGTTGAGACTTTGGAGCAAAGCAACTAAGAGACTAAAACTTATGGAGAACAGTTGCAGGAATTGGGTTTGGCTAATCTAGAGAAAAAGAAGGACAAGGAGTGACACGGTAATGCTGTTCCAGTATGTGAGGGGCTGCCCCAAAGAAGAAGGGGGTCAACTTATTCTCCAAAGCACCAGAAGGCAGGACAAGAAACCATGGATGGAAACTCATCAAGGAGAGAAGCTACCTGGAATTAAGAAACTTCCTAACAGGGAGGACAATTAATCAGTGGAACAGCTTGCCACCTGAAGTTGTGGGAACTCCATCACTGGAGGTCTCCAAGAAAAGACTGGACAGCCACTTGTCTGAAATGGTAGAGGGTCTCCTGCTTGACAGGGTTGGACTCCTAGGTCCCTTCCAGCTCTACTCTATTCTGATTCTAGTTCTGATGGTCTTCTAGAGAATGGCCAAGGACCTGTCCCTCTCCTCCCAAATAAATCCGGAGACCCAAGAAGGTGGAATACGATCTGCTATTATTGTTGTTCGGGGCTATATAAATGAGTGAGAAATCTTGATTGACAGCTGTCAGAGGGGAGGGCCTGAGAGATGAGGAGCTTGATCTTTTTTTTCCCCGATAGCATCCCCCTGCCTTAAAAAAAAAACCCAACGTGGCTCCCCACAAACCGTCTTGAAACCTGGTATGTCGAGGCAGCTTCCACTGCAGCCTATCCAATCTGAGATGGATATTGGTTTCAAAGAGAATGATGACTAACCAGTATGCTAAATATTTTAATTCAGGGAAGCTCCCCGTTTCTCCTTGATGTTTGCTAAAGTTACAGCCAGCAGATGCAGGAGGGAAAAAAAAAATATTGGTATAAGGAAGTGAAGAAGGCGCTGGCCTTTCCCTTTTATTCCGGTAGCCATAAATCTCAGCCTTGGGTAGCCTGTTTTGAACCAGGTGCTGCGTACTTTGCTTTGATCATCCCCGAGCCATTGTTGAAAAGTTTGTGGGCTGTGACTGTGTTGGTTGTGCAACCGGCAAATCGGGGCTTATTCATGGGTGTAGACTAGTTTCTCAATGTTGAGCAAGGCAAGGAAAGGGGCAGGTGGGTGGGAAGGAAATCCCCCCCCCTTGTAGTTTTAAAATTAGGTCAAAGTTCCCTTCTCTATCTTGGGGTGGACTTCAAAATTGTGCTTTTCTTGAAGAACAAATCGGTACAAGTGTTTCTCGACTTACAAGGGTTCATTTAGTGACCATTCAAAGTTACAATGCCACTGAAAAAAAAGTGACTGCATGAAATTCAAATGTAGAGAAAAGGAAAGTCCTGCACTTAGGCAAGAAAAACCCAAAGGACACATACAGACTGGGTGAAACCAGGCTCAATAGCAGGAACTGGGAGAGGGATCTTGGAGTCTTAGTGGACAACCAGCTAAATGGGAGCCAGCTGTGTGCAGCAGCTTTCTTTTCTTTTCTTTTTTCTTCCCTTCCCTTCTCTTCCCTTCTGTTTTTCCTTTCCATTCCTTTCCATCCCTCCCTCCCCTTCCCTTTTTCCTTCCCTTCTTCCTTCCCTCCTTTCCATCTTCCCTCCTCTCTGCTTCCTTTCTCTTCCCTTTTTCTTTCCCTTCCCTTCTTCCTTCCCTTCCCTTCTTCCTTCCCTTCCCACCCCTCTCCTCCTTTCCCCTCCCCTTTCCCATCCCCTTCTTCCTTCCCTTCCCTTCCCTCCCTTCCATTTCCTTTCCCTTCTTCCTTCCCTCCCCTCTGCTTCCTTTCCCTTCCCTTCTTCCTTCCTCCTCTCCCCTCCCCTCTCCTCCCCTTCACTTTTTCCTTCCTTCCTTCCTTCCTTCCTTCCCTCCCCTCCCTTCTGCTTCCTTTCCCTTCCCTTCTTCCTTCCCTTACCTTCTTCCTTCCTTCCCTCCCCTTCCCCCTTTCCCCTTCTTCCTTCCCTCCCCTCCCCTTCCTTTCCCCTCCCTTTTTCTTTCCCTTCCCTTCTTCCTTCCTCCCCTTCCCTCCCCTCCTTTTCCTTTCCCTCCCTTTTCTTTTTTCTCTTTTCTTTTCTTTTTCTCTTTTCTTTTCTCCGGTGTACATGACTGTAACGTCAATTCTAAATAGCTCTTTGTGCCTCTCTGGACCCAGCAGCTGCTGCATCTTTTTACAGTTCTCTAAAGATGCGAGCAAGAGAATACGAGGCGGCCTAATCCAGAATGTCTCCAGGAGAGACATTTGAGAAGCAGCCAGGGGAGAATGGGAGAAAGAGGGGAAAAGAGAGGGGCCACGCAGAGTTTAGGCAGCTTCGGCAATTGGAGGAGGACCGGATTTCACTTAAGGAGCCTAAGGAAACTCTTGGTTTGGGAGTTAGAGACATGCTGCAATATATATTATAGATAGATAGATAGATAGATAGATAGATAGATAGATAGATAGATAGATAGATAGATAGATAGATAGATATAGATATAGATATAGATATAGATATAGATATAGATATAGATATAGATATATAGATATATAGATATATAGATATATAGATATATAGATATAGATATATATATGGCCTTCAGCTTTGTTCGGGTATTTTCCCACGTCATAGTGGTGCTTTTAAAGTTGTAGCGACGTTTCAGCAGAATCTCATCTGCCATCATCAGGCTTCTGTATTGTGTCCGTCTGTGAGTCAGACTTTTACAGTGGTTTCAGATTTAAATTTGGGGCACCTATTGCTGTGCCAGAATGGTTTTTTCTTCATCCTGATTGGTTGGGAGTCTTGGTCTGTGTTTATTGGTCTCGGGGTTTGCTGTGTTCTGCTTGATTGGTGTCTCTAATATCTTCTGTCTGTTTTTTGGCTCTTTTTGTATCTTGATTGGCTGCACTCACAAACAAAAAAATCTCCACACCACAAGCCAGGCAAACACCTGGGCACAAACAGATCCCCCCTGATACCTCCAGCTCAAACACATCCCAACCAGGCACCCAGATGAAACCCAGCTTCCTAACTAATGATAGCCGTCCATTTACCCGAAGCCAAGCTGCACTAAAGGCCTCCATTAAAGCAACACAATGCTGCCAGCCAATCAAGATACAAAAAGAGCCAAAAAACAGACAGAAGATATTAGAGACACCAATCAAGCAGAACACAGCAAACCCCGAGACCAATAAACACAGACCAAGACTCCCAACCAATCAGGATGAAGAAAC
>NW_020717921.1:0-26273 GCF_900518725.1 Notechis scutatus | reverse complement strand
TATTCTATTCTATTCTATTCTATTCTATTCTATTCTATTCTATTCTAGTACATTGAGGGCATGGTTTTGTAGATATGTAGTTAATTCTGGAATGTATGAGAAAGCCAATCAATTGTCATATGCAAGGGAGCAAAAGGCCAGGAAGAACAATGTTTCATTAGCTTCCCTATACTAGACTAATTTTCTGAGTAGCTAAGTCCCAATGAAACAGCCAAATCTAGAGAGGAATTCCAATAGGGGAAGGAAGCCATCTTCTGTGATATTTGCTCTTTTTCCAGACTTTCATTGTGGACTCAAAAGGTCAACTTCCAAGAAAATTATGCTTATAGATAGTGAGTACTGAAAATTTCCTCAGAGATCCAGATGGGGCTATTAAGAAGGCTGTGGAACCAAAAATTTTGTTAATACATGTATTAGGGCTGGGTAGTGAGTTGTTAGATGTCAGGGAGGAAGGAAGGAAGGAAGGAAGGAAGGAAGGAAGGAAGGAAGGAAGGTCCAATTTAATAAAGGTAATCCATTGAACCTAGAATTCCTAGCGGTTCTTTCTTTATAAAGTCAAAAAGAGGTTAAAAAAAAACTTTCTACCAAATTGATCCAGCTGGCTGAGTCCACTCCAAAGAGTTTATGGGAATTTTAATAAAGAATAACAATAAACCTATTATTGATGGCATGGAAATGTTCACTTCAATATGCAGTTACAAATTGAACTGAATTTATATCAAGTCATTGCACATTTCGTCTTCTAATCTTCTCCCTAGCCACATCAGGTTTGTTTTACTTTACTTTACTTTATCTTTATTTTACTTTATTTTTATTTTATTATTTTTATTTAATTTTTACAGTATATTCCACCTTTATTATTTCTACAGAATAACAGAGTTGGAAGGGACCTTGGAGGTCTTCTAGTCCAACCCCCTGCTCAGGCAGGAAACCCTATACCATTTCAGACAAACAGTTGTCCAGTCACTTTTTAAAAAACTTCAGTGTTCCCCAACTTCCACAACCTCTGGAGGGAAGTCATTCAACTGATTAACTGTTCTCACTGTCAGGATTTCTCCTTAGTTCTAGGTTGCTTCTCTCCTTGATAAGTTTCCATCCATTACTTGTTTCCTGCCCTCAGGTGCTTTGGAGATTAGGTTGACACTTTCATCTTTATGGCAACCCCTGAGATATTGTAACATTGCTATAATGTCACTCCTAGTCCTACTTTTCATTAAATTAGACATACCTAATTCCAGCAACCATTTTCTCATGCTTTGCTCTTTAGTCATCATGGCAAAGCTAATAAACAAGCAGCAGACCAGAATATCAAGGAGGGGGTACTACTATTCTGTCCCCTAACTAAGGATCCATTATCTGGTGGGGCTCCTTGGAGGTCATCCCTCAGTTGTCCCTAAAACTATTTGAAGGTTTTCTTTGTTTTGATCCAGTGCATTGAACTGGGGCATCACCTAACTGACATGGGTACTATATCTAAGTAGCATTTTAGCTCCACCCCACAGGACCAGTTCTATAGCACAATTGTGGTCACTATATATGGAAGGACTTCTTCTTCCTCCCCAAAAACATCTGGAAAATATGTGCATTTAACTGTTAACTTGGTTCTTCCCCCTTTGGGGTGTCCTGTCAGTGACTGCAATGAATTTTCTGGCCTGCTGCTTGTACTTGGATAAGTTGGTAATTTGGAGTCACAAAAGACGCAGTTTCATCCTCCAATTTATAATGGGATTTGACGTTTCAAGGACTCTGATCCCAAGGTCATCTGAAAGTGAACGTAGCTGGTGACATAACAAGGTTAACAGTTTAGGATGATGGCCAACTGCTATTTGCAGAAGTGACCACATAATTGGGTCAACTTTTAAATGTTGTGAAGTATTGTTTCTACTCATCTCAAAGGTTCTTGTCCTAGAATCCACTGACACTGCAGTCCCTTGTTTATATTTGTCTGAGAGGGTCAGGTCAATATAAATTTTCAGCAATGCATATTCATAGTGTTGCTCTCTCTTTAATGTTTGAAAAGTCCCTTTTGTGAGCTCTTGTGTTTTGTTTTGTTTTCCCTGGTCATGGCTTCTATGTTTAACATAATAAATTCCCATGACCTGGTTGGAGGTCTTTCTTCTGGAGACCCTGGTTGGGCACATTCTCACTACATGCCCAGAATCTCCAAAGTAAAAAACAGAGTGATTCTACACCTGTATCTTTCTACACCTGTATCTTTCTTCAGTAGCGGGTGAACTCTTTATGGCTCCTATTTCTGTGGGCTACTGTCTCCATGACTCAATCCTTTGCAGCAATAAGGGAGATGAGGCTGAATAGCTAATATGTGATATCAGATATCTCTGACATCCGAATTGGCTTTGAAGCACTTTTTTTTTTTGCTTTTAAAACAAACTTTATTAATTATACAACTAAAATGTCAAACAAACACATACACAACACACAGAAAAAAAAGAAAAAGGAAAAAAACGATTTAAAAAACCTAGCAATTCTATTCTCGACAGTCTATGGTTCCTTGCTTGTTATCAATATTGGTGATATATTTACAAATACATCTTGTTGCGAATATATAATTACTACCTCTTTTACATTTTACGTTATATTCTAATATATTTTCTATTTTTGTTCTATCCATTCATACCAGCATTCCCAGCTTCTATAGTATTCTAATGTTTCTTTTTCCTTAAGTGTTAAGGTTAACTTATCCATCTCTGCACAAGCTGTTATTTTCTGAATGACCATTTCCTCTGTTGGAATATCTGCTTGTTTCCAACACTGTGCAAAGGTTATTCTGGCTGCAGTAAGAATGTGCAGTGTTATATATTTGACTTTTTTAGAAATTTGTCTATTAAATATCCCCAATAAGAAGAATTCTGGTTTTAATTCAATTTGCTCTGCCGTTATTTCCTCTAACCATTTTTTTTATTCTATGCCAGTATCTTTGGGCCTCAGTGCAGGACCACCACATGTGAAAGAATGTTCTGTGTTTCTTTTTACATTTCCAGCAATTCGGATTTATGTTAGGAGACATTTTCGCTATTCTCGAGGGCGAGAGATGCCATCTATAAAACACTTTATAAGCATTTCCTTTATATGTTGCTGATTTTGTAATTTTATTATTCCTTGTCCAGACCTTTTCCCATTCTAATAATGTAATGCTACGTCCTATGTTTCTACTCCAAGCAATCTTGTTGCCTTTGACTACTTCCTCTTCTAATTCTATCTCTAATAAATAATTATAAAATTTTGTTATATTTTTTATCATTTTATTAAGATCTAGATTATTTGGATGTATCATCGCCTCCATCGTTGAGATCCAGATTGGGATTTTTAGATTTTTTTATTTTTATTTTGTTCCAATTAGCCAATAAAGAATCTCTAATTATATGTCTGTGGAAATACTTCTGCTTAATTTTTCCAGTGTCACATAAAAATGCGTGCCATCCCCTCTGTAAGTCATAGCCTTCTAGAAATAAGATTCTTTTATTCGACAAATTTACCCACTCTTTCAACCAAAATAAGTAGGCTGCACTACAGTATAATTCCCAATTTGGGAGTGCCATACCTCCCCTGCTCTGCATATCTTGCATTGCCTTTAGGTTTATCCTCAGTTTTTTCCCTTGCCAAACAAATTTGGTGATTATCTTGTTAAGTTCCACAAAGTAATTTTTTGTGTATTTTTATTGGTATTGTTTGGAATAAGTAAATAAATTTGGGCAAAATGTTCATTTTTATAGTAGCAATCCTCCCTAATAAGGAGATTTGCAATTTAACCCATATCTCTAAATCTTTTTTTAACTTGCTCTAATAATTTATTATAATTATTTTCCATTAGCGTTTTGCATTGAGCCGTCAACCAAATTCCTAAATACTTAACTTTTTTCACTATTTGTAATCCCATTATCCTTTCCAATTTTAATTTTAGTTTTTCTTTTAAATTTTTAGTTATTAATTTTGTTTCTTCCCTATTAATTTTAAGTCCTGCAACTTTCCCAAATTGATCTAACTCTTTCAATAGTTCTTGACCTGTTTCAATTGGTTTCTCTATGAAAAATACCATATCATCCGCAAATGACTGAAGTTTGTATTCTTCTTTCTTAATTTGTAGTCCTTTTATTCCTGGATTCTGTCTAATTCATATAAGCAATGTTTCCAAAGATAATATGAAGAGCAGGGGAGATAGTGGACATCCCTGCCTAACTCCTTTCTCTATTTTTATTGAACGTGTGTACTCTCCATTAATTATAATATTCGCCTTTTGTGAATCATAAATTGTAGTCACAATGTTTTCAAATTTAGTGCCTAAATTCATATTGTAAATTTGTTGGATTAGGAATTGCCAATTTAGGTTATCAAAGGCCTTCTGTGCATCCAAGAATACAAGGGCTATTTGTTTTTCCGGGTGGGCTTCGTAGTATTCCAAATCATTTAGTACTATTCTTAAATTATTCCTAATTTGTCTATTGGGAAGAAATCCATTTTGGTCTTTATGTATATATTCATTCAATATTTTTTAATCTATTTTCTATAATTGTGGTAAATATTTTATAATCAGTATTTAACAGGGAAATTGGTCTATAATTTTGTATAAGTTGTAAATCTGAATCTTCTTTTGGAATCAACGATATCAATGTCTCCTTCCATGAATCCGGCATTCTTGCTGCAAGTAGGACCTCATTATATACTTCCACCATGAGAGGTCCTATTTGTTCTCCTATTTTCTTATAAAATTCCCCTGGTATCCCATCAGGTCCTAGGGTTTTATTGTTCTTTTGGTTTTCTATTGCTGTTTTTAACTCGGGCCACGTAATGTCTCTAGTTAACATTTCCTTCATCTCCTCCTTCATTATTTTATCTTTAGTAATACCCAAATAGTTTCTTATCATGTCCTCATTTACCTCCTTCTTTCTATAAAGATCTTCAAAAAATTTACATGCAATTTCTTTTTTCTGTTCTATTCTTTTTTGGGCATCCCCATTCTCATCTATTAATTGGTAGATCAATCTTTTTTGTTTTTCTTTTTTAAGTTTGTAGGCCAACCACCTTCCTGGTTTATTGGCCTGTTCAAAAAATATCTGTCTGGCTGTATTCAACTTTGAAACCATTCCTTCTTGTTTGATTAAATTTAATTTATGTTTAGTTATTATCATCTGTTTTTTCAATTTACAATCTTTTGGGGTGTTTTGCAGCTGAATTTCTAATTCTTTGATTCTTTGTTCTAATTTATTTTGTTGGGCATATTTTTCTTTATTTCTTTTAGCGGTGTATGATATTGTTGTGCCTCTTATTATTGCCTTCATTGTATCCCAAATATTCTGTTTCATGGTTGCCTCATTATTATTTTCTTTTAAAAAATAATCTAATTCCTTGTCAAGTCTATTCATAAATTCTTTCTCTTTAATTAGCTGTGTATTTAGAGTCCACCTTTTCCTTGGTTTCTTCCTACCTTTCCACACTATCTGAATCGGATTGTGATCTGCCCATTCATTTGGTAAAATTTCAATCTCTTTTAATTCATTTACTAGCTCACCATTCATCCACAGCATATCGATTCGTGTCCATGATTGGTGAGGATTAGAGTAAAATGTAAATTGCTTCTTCTCAGGGTTTAATTTCCTCCACATGTCTATCAAATTTAGTTCAATCATCATTTCCTCACATGTTCTTGGTAATTCGCTTTTTTTCTTCTTTTCCCTCCCACTACTGTGATCTTTCTGGTGGTCCACAATAGCACTGAAATCCCCCAAGATACAAATATTCCTTTTTTTTCTAATTCCACTATTTTTCTGTGTAGCTGTTAAAAAGTTCCTTTTGGTTATCGTTAGGGGCATAAATTACCACTAGCAGAATTGGGATTGATTTAATCCAAATTTGTAACACCAGAATTCTTCCATTGGGGTCTGTCCAAATTGGCTCTGCTTTCATGTCATCTTTCACATATACTGCTAATCCCTTTCTTTTTTCTAAAATCTGCTGGTGACGTATACAAATTTCCTAGCTTGGGAAATTTGGGAATTCTAGATATTTTTCTTCTTCCTTCCTTATATGAGTTTCCTGTAAACATATTATATCTGCATTTTGTTTAATTAATTTGGTTAATATTCTTTTCTTTTTTATCCTAGAGTTTAGGCCATTTATGTTAATTGATAATATTTTCTTTTCTTCGTCCATTACCTAATTGACTCTTGCTCTTTGTCTTGTAGTTACTCCTGTCTCTCTTTGCGGCTGATTGTGCGTCTTCGGTTCTTCTCTCTCTCTTGGTGTTGTTTATTTTTTGAATTCCTATAATTCCCATCTCTATTTTTGTGATAGTCTTGGTCATCTTGCAAATTTGTTTCTAATTTGTCTCTACTACTCAATTCTTTAGGGCCTATCAATCGTTCATAGAATTCTTGGGCTTTTTCCATGGAGTCTACTTTAATTTTTCTTTCTTCCCATGTGATTAGCATTCCCTCTGGAATTAGCCATCTGAATATGATGCCTTTTTGTTTTAATTAGTTTGCCAAGAATTTATAATCTTGCCTCTTCTCTCTCACTCTTCTTGGGATTTGTTTAAGCACCAAGATTTCTTTTCCTTTATATGCAATTGTTTCTTCTCTAGAGATTTTATATATAATATCTCAAACTTTCCTTCTGGCAAATCTCACGTGGACTTATTTTGGATGTTTATGTTGTCTTGTATAATGTGTGCTCACTCTATATACTTCATCTAACTCTTTCAGAATATTGTCTTTAACTTTTTCCAATAGGTCTGCTAGTATTCCTGCCAACACTTGTTCTAAATCCTCTTCTTTAGATTCCACTATATTTTGGAATCTCAGATATGCTGCAGCCTTGTGCATTTCCAGATATACCAAGGAGTCATCCATTTCTTTACTCACATTTCTTAATTGCTCACCAACCATTTCCAGCTGGCTTTGAAGCACTTTTTTTATTTTATTTTTATAATAAATTTTATTAAATTTACAATTAAAAACATATCGACATTGCATACACAAAAGGGAAAAAACAAAAAAAGAGCTTCCGGTGGCAGGAGAGGGACGTGCAGAGGTGGAGAAGACTGCTGCGGTTTTCGGTTACCTTCTCTAGCGTCTGGAGCGATCCCCAGGGGATACACAAACCCCGGAGAGGTTCGTGTCAGTATAGGAGAATCTCGAGTTACAGGGTGGGGGTAGGCAACCCCCTGGTAACGAAGAGAAGAGCTCCTGAGCCCAGCGTGGAAGAGCTAGCTGCCAGTTTATGGTGGCTCCAAAGTCCGGTCTGCCACTGAGGTGACTAAGCAAGATAGTGATAGCCTGCAAGATCGGAGCAGGAAAAGGTGTTGAAAGAGCTTAATACAATATTGAAGATTGAAGATTGAAGAATGACAGTGGGGTGAGAGATTTCTCTTCCTGGTTGTGAACAGCACTTTGTGGAAGCAGGAGAGAAAAGCGGCCCGAAAAGCAGCTTGAAAAGCGAAAGTGTGACAATTGTGAGCAGAAAGGCATGATCGTTAGAGCAAAAGTGTGGATTACAGCTTTTGAAAGGGAAACCCCTGGGGAGAGAGGAAGAACATCGGAAACCAGGAGATTGGAGACTTGAATTTGTGAGTGATTTGGCATTTGGGATTAACTTTTTGACAATATTTGAGAAGAAGGAGGTGACAGAGGAGGAAAAATTGCGGCACTGAAAGTGACTTATTAATTCTCTGAACTGAGCTCAATAGGATTATTGGCTTTATTTAATACATTTGGGAGGACAGATTGTTAAGCGATCAAGAAGAGATGACTATTGGATTTTGGAGGGAATAATAGGTGAAGGAGAATTGCACATTGAACTCAAAACCGGGAAGGGGAAAGAAGGAAAAGGAGGAAGGAGGAAGAGACCAACAGAAGGCTGGGAAGGATTGACTTCTTATTGCGATTACTCAGCACATTATACCATTCGCTCCCCGGAGTGCTGGGAAGAAACTCAAAACTTAAACCTTTAGCTTGAAGACCGACTATAAAGTTTATTTTTTATTTTTTCTCTTATCACATTTCTTTATTTGTTGGAATTTCTATTTGGTAATACTTTAATATTACCATTTGGGCACTATTTTTACAATTTGAACCTCTAGCCCCTTGCTTATTGACTGCCTGAAATTAAGGTAAACTTTTCTCTCTTCTCTTTCCCCATTGTTTCAGCCCTTCTTCTTCCTATCTTAACCCCTTAAAAAGTCTGATAAATTTACCTACTCAAAGGGAAAAAAAGGTATATTGTCCTTATAGATTTCAGTGACAATTGATTTGATTGTCTTAAATAGTAACAACAAAGAGTGAAAAATAGTGTTGATTTAGATTACTTAGAATACTTAAGATTAATTCTTAAAGAAGTAACTGGGTTGGATTTGATGTATTATTGGTGATTAATATTGATATTCAGTATATAAATTAATTATAAAGATTATTATATATTATTAGAAAACCTTTTATAATATAGGTGTACAGACTGCCTATCTATATATTTGATTGGAGTATTAGAATAGATTTTTTATTTTAGGAGTTAAACACTGAATGGTGATCTGGGACAATATATCCAATATAGTGCAACAACAAAAACAAATATTAAGAGAGATGACCTCCACGACAACTATGGCTTTGAAATCGGGAAGGAAGACCACCCCGACCCTAACAACTACTTTAACTTCTGCCTCACCAACAATCCAAAAAACCATTGAAGAATCTCTAATAGGGGAAAAACAGTCCAATGTCTCTAATGTTAATATACAAGCTACCCTACTAACCTTGCAAGAAGCAATGTCTAAGATGCAAGAAATAATGATTAAGAATCACAAAGAAACCAGAGCAGACATTAGCGAATTAAAAGATGAGATGGGAAAGCTTAAAGTGGAAATGAAAGCAGATTTACTTAAGGTGGAGGATAAGATAGGGTCCTTGCAACAGGCTATGGAGAAAAACGAAGTTAAGATAAGAGAAATAGAGAGTAGGACAGAACAGATGGAGACAAACTTTGAAAGGATAGAGGAGGAATTTAGAAATGTAACTAGAGAAACCAAAGACTCCCTGGTCCACCTCAAAATGGATAAAGCAGCGGCATATTTAAGGTTTCAAAATGTGGTAGAAGTGAAAAATGAAGAACTAGAATGAAGAACTAGAACAATTAATGGCAGAACTATTGGCTGAAAAGACGATCTAATCAAAGAATTTGATGAGGTGTATAGGGTCAGCACAAGTTATGCTAGACGCCATAACTGCCCGAGAGAAATTTATATTCGTTTCACAAGGAGGTGTGTGAGAGACCTAATTCTTAAAATGTCCAGAGAAGAAACAATAACATATAGAGGTAAAGAGATTACGATCCTAAAACAAATCCCAAGGAAAGTGAGGGTCATAAGACAGGATTATAAATTTTTGGCTAATTATTTAAATAAAAAAGAAATTCCTTTTAAATGGTTAATCCCGGAAGGGATGTTAATAACTTGGAAAGAGAGAAAAATCAAAATAGATTCTATAGAAGAGGCCCAAGACTTGCATGATCAGCTAATAGGCACGGATAACCAATACACCAAGGAGGAAACTAAAAGGAAACCACAGGATGATCGTAATCACCATAGAAACCAAAAAGAAGGACTTCCTCAAAATTTAGGGAACGATAAACCACAACCAGGGAGAAAAGAACCAATCTCACAACAACAGCAAGAAGAAAACCGAATCACCACTAGACAAAAAACTAAACAGACCTAGATAAATGGAGATAGGAAAGAAACTCCTCTCCATTAATATAAATGGTTTAAATTCAACATCTAAAAGGAAAAGGATATTAACTAAATTAGTTAGACAAATTTTATTAGTTTTACAAAAACAATACACAAACAATCAAGGCATAATAACATAAAAAATCCTTACTAAGAAAACCAATAGAACGTACAAAATAGTTCCAAATTGTAATATATATATTTACATTATCTGTTCAACTTCGTATTTTATCCCAACTTCTCCTTTTCATTCTATTATCCAAATTATATTTCTTGCTAATTAAGATTTTATTGCCTTTCAAAAACAATACACGAACATACAAAACATAAAACATAAAAAACATAAAACATCTTTTCTGAAAGCTGCTTGATCCCGGGTTAAAACTCTTCGCACAGACACAAATTCAAAAATCATATTTACTTTATATATCATTCCATATCTTATTACCATTTTCAATTTTCTATATAGCTTCTTCCCTCTTTTATCTTTCTTATTTTTATTTTATTTATCTTATCTCAATTCAATTCATAATACTTATCATTCTTTGTCTGTTCTATTTCCAACTATCCATTCATCTTTTCTCTTTAAATATACTTCTCCTGTACACTGATTGGAGTGATGCCTTTGACTCTTTCCCCTAACTTAATAATACTTAATATAACACTTAATTTATATTGGGATTCTGTTTAGTACATTCTAAAATTACACAATAAATTTTATGAGAAAAACAAAAACACAACCATAACAAAGTAAAAGCATATAAAACCACTATCAATACCATTAAAAAGCTAATCATATATATTGATACTCATTTATATCTTAAACATTTTACTCTAAATACACATATAAAAAAAAACAATCTTATGTACCTTCCAGAATCCCTTTTTCAATTAGATTTACCCATTGTCTCTAAATAAGTTTTGTTTCTTTAAATCTTGCTTCCCACCATTAAGGCTTCTCATCCCCTCCTTTGCTTATTTTTCTCCTTGCCCTTTTTACCCCTTTGTCCCTCCTCCTCCCTTTTCTTCTTCTGCTTACCCCCTTTCTGTTGTTTTCTAACCTTGTATCCACCTTTCATCTCATTTTTCTCTTTTTGGATTGTTTTTTCAAACTTTAAAATCCCCTTTTTCTTTTCCTCTTTCTCCTCCTCCCCAAAAAGAACCCATTGTTCATCAAAGATGGCTTCTTCTTCTTCTTTATCCCAGTCGTCCTGCTGCGTAGTCAATTTTTCATAAGTGCATACTGCCATTTCTAGAAATTGAAAAAGAGTGCCCAAAGTATCTTTTCCATCTTGTTCTTCTTTTTTATATTTTTTATATTCAATTTTTAGTTCATCCACAAGCAATGCCATCATGAAGAGAAAAACTTTTTCCAAAACAACCACCCAAGTATTTTTAATCAAGAATAATTCCAAAAAGTTCCAAAGTCACCAAAGAATCCAAATAAACTATTTCTTTTAATACTTTTCTTTCTTTCTTGTATTTCTCTTTCTGGGGTTACTGTTTAATCAAAGAGTTCCAATTAAGATATATCTTTCTTTAAAGTTCTAGGCAATCTCCTCCTTTTTCAAATTCTGCTCCAATTTATTTATTTTTTCCTCTCCCTTCCCACTTACAACAACAATTTTCCTTTAATTGTTCAGAAATCCATACCTCCAATACAGGTTTTCCGATTTCTTAGTTAAATCCAATGTCCAGGAATCCTTTATCCCTTGGCTTTATATGGGGTGGGAGAGTGAAGAAGAAAAAAAACTTTCCCTTGACAGCTTTCTCCGCCGCTTTCCAATCTTCTTAGGGATACAATGTATCTTTCAGGCAATTCAAGCATATCAGTTTCCAGGATATTTAAAAGTTGTTATTCTCCCGGCTCAGCCAGCACTTTCACTTCTCCTGTTTCTTCTTTCTCCTTCTTCCTCCAGCACAATCTTATCCAGCTGCCGGCTTCTTTGTGGCGGCCATTGCTGACCGCCGCTCCACCGTCTTTAGAAAAGGAGGTTATGCCGGGTGGGGAGGGGATCTACGATACCCCCAAACCCCTCTCCGGATCCTCACTATCTTCGGCTGCCTCTACAGGGCAGCCTTATCCTCCAGACCCGTCAGGATCGGAGGCAACAAGATGGCTAGCGCAACAGGGATCGCGCAGGATCGCGAATCCCCGCCGCCGCTGAAGCCTGGCAAACTGACCCACCTCCAGGATTCCTGAGTAATTCTTGAAGGTTACTCGGAATTTCCCTATGCCAATGACGGGAATTTGGTTCCCTTGATAGTCATTCAGGATTACTCTCTGTTTGCTCAGCTGATCTTTGGTCAGCCTGGGGCTTAATCTTTTGATGGTGTTCCAGGATACCATCGATAGGTAAGATCCGGAATCCACTTCCATCTGGCATTCCTTACCTTCTATGGTGACGTGGACGTGGACCTTCCTAGTGTTCAGTGTGCTGGAATGGCCCACTGTCACTGTCTGATGCATTTCACTCCTCGCTGTGGCTGCTCATCGTTCCATCAGCTCCAGCTGAATTGGCTCCATTGGCTCTTGGGTTAGTTTTTTCAGCTCCGTGACAGCGTGCCTTGTCTTTGTCTCCTGCTGTTGGGTTTGGATGCCCGGCATGCCCTCACAATATGCCCCTTGCATCATTGACAGATAGCATTGTGGAACCAGCACTCCGAACTGGGGTGATTTTCTTTGCATCCTGCACACCAGAAGTCCTTCCTCTTTCCTTCTCAGTTTTTTTGATGTCTTTCTGTATGGAGTTGGTTTACTTCCTTGTTGTCATCTGATTCAGACTCAGATTGTAAGTCCTCATGGTAGACAGTGGCAGTTTCTATAGGTGCAGGCTGCGCCATCCTGTTCATCTTCCTTATGGCTGCGGTAGATTTCTGTGATGCTTTCACGACCAATGCTTCTTCTATAGCCTCTTTTAGAGTTATTGTGGGCTTTGTCAGCAGTCAGCTCTGTAGTGTCAGGTCTCTGAGTTCCAGGACTAAATGATCCCTCATCGCCTCATCCACGTTTAGAATTTTGTATGCTCCGGCAAGATCGCTAAGGCTCATCATAAAATCGTTGATGCTCTCACCTTCCTTCTGGTCTCTCTGGCAGATTTTGTGCCTCTTGATTAGGCAGGATACCGGTGGTGTGTAGTGTGCCCTCAGAATTCTCTCTAAATCTGGCCATGCCATTGTTTTCATGATGTTGTGTGCTGAGAGGACTTTGGCCATTTTGAAAATAGTGGGTCCACAATGGGTGAGGAATACGGCTCATTTCCTGTGCTCCAAAATGTTCATCAGGTTGCCTCCTTCCAAAAAACATGTGTAATTGGTTGATGTACGATTCCCAGTCTTCGGTTGCCAGATTGAATAGTGCGGGTATTGTGTTGATTCTGGCAATTGTTCAGTTCTTGTCAGTTCACCTGCCATGTGCTCGCTGGTCCTGCATGTCTCAGGATCCCACCTTCATTGCCAGTGATAGATCGTGGGTGAGAAAAGACGCGGGAGTCTCTGATTGGCTTAACTTGTTTATTTTTCTATTGCAAAACTGAAGATGGCAGCAATGGCAGCTCCTTTTACAGCAGGGCTGCTCACAGCTACAACCACTGACAGCTCTTCAAATTCCCGCCACCAAGGACCAACCAATCAGAGGTGAGTATGTAAATATCTAACAATTTATATAAAATGTTTTATAAGTGGCATCTACCACTGGCAAGATTGGCAAAAATGTTCAGTAACTTGTCTGCAAAATGCTGGAAATGTAATCATATCTGAGGGATTTACTACCACATGAAGTGGACTTGCATCAAAGCAAAAGAATATTGGGAGAAAATAGAGAGCTGGCAGGAAAAAATAATTAAGCAGATTGGAAACCAGTAGTTTCCAATAGATTGGAAACCAGAAGTATATTTTCTGGGCATAATCCTAGAGGATTATGATAAAGGAGCTGCATATTTAATTTTACTTACAGTGACAACAGCAAGAATTACCTATGCAAAATTCTGGAAAAATGAGAATACCCCTCCAGATGAGGAGGTGATTAGAAAATTTTTAGAATGTGCTGAGATAGACAGATTAACCTTAAAAAAAAAAAGAAGAAGAAGACTCAGAATACTACTTGATATGGAATAAATTCTACAGCTGGTTAAAGACAAGGGGTAGAAGTTAGAGAAATAAAACAATGAATGTAGTTATTAAAAACAGAGATGGTGTATAATTACAATATTATATGATATTACAGTATAAGTATTCTTATTAGAAAATGGAACAATATTTTTATAGTATTAGTTATGGTTGTTATTATTTGTAAAGAACAGATTCAGACAAAATGATGTATTCAAAAATGTTTATGTATAAAAAACATTTTTTTTTAAAAAAAAAGGAATGGATAATATAAAAATGATGAACATGTCTCTGTAAACATTGGACATCTTTTGAGAAAAAAAATGAAATTTAATAAGAAGAAACAAGAAAGCTAGATGACCAAAATTAAACTCAATGCATGTATTAAAAAGAAGAAAGGACACAGTAAAAGAACTAGAAAAATTATGATAACACGGCAACATGAGCATTTCTTTTGGAATGTGCAAATTATAAATCTTAATAATCATAAATATCATACATAAATACTTCTTTGTCAAAAATAAAAAAAAACTGTTCCTATAACTTTATATACAATATTCTTTTTACAGATAGCACATTTTCTATTTCTTTTTTAGGCAATTTCTCTGAGCCGTAATATCGCATGATGAACTACTTTCTTTTTGTGATTTGCTCCCTGTGGTTGAGGTCAGATCTGAAAAGAATGATGTAGCACTTTGGCAAGAATATGCATCCCAGTAGCACAGCACCGGAAGACAAAATGGAGAAGACCTCCACAGCTACCATGGCTTTTCCTTTTGTGCTCAGATAGGCTGGAAAGAAGGAGATCCACACACTGCAGAAGGCCAACATGCTGAAGGTGATGAACTTGGCTTCATTAAAGCTGTCAGGTAATTTACAGGCAAGAAAAGGCCAAAATACCGATGTAGCCCAAGACACAGTAGAAGAAGGAAGCTGACCCCTCATTGCATTGTAAAATCATTTCTTGGAGCTCCGAGTGAATGTCTAACTCAGGGAATGGAGGAGATGTTGACAACCAAAGAATACAAAGACACACTTGGAAAAGAGAGCAGGAAAGGACAGCACAAAAAGCCAATCTATTCCCCACCCATCTCCTCATTTGAGATCCTGGTTTAGTGCCCATGAAGGCAACAACCATGGTGATGGTTTTGGCCAGTACACTAGAAATGGCTACTGAGAAGGTGATACCAAACATTGATTGTCGAAGAAGGCAAGTGACTTTGCCAGGCTGGCCGAGGAAGAAGAAAGAGGAAAGAAAACAGAGCAGAAGAGAGACAAGGAGAGTATAGGTTATGGACCTGTTGTTGGCTTTGACAATAGGTGTATTCCGGTACTTAATAAATGTTCCAAGAACCCATGATGTCAAGAAGAAGAAACAAAGAGCTGATGAGGCTAAATCAATTCCTAAGGTGCCTTCAAAAGTTAGAAAAACCAGAAGTTTCAGGATACATCCTTTCTTTTCTTTATTTGGATAATGATCTTCTGAACATTCAAAACAATCTTCCACATCTGGAAAGAAAATCAAGGAAATTTTTTTTTATCTGGGCATTCCATATTATTGAGGGGTGATTGGTGCTCTCTGAGCTTACTTGTTTCCTCACAGATGTTTCATTACCCTAGCTAGCTAACATCTCAGTGCTAATAAGCAGTGCTGTATGCTCTCAGTTTATATCCTGATGTCTTGTCTGTCTGTGTGGATGGGGGCAACCTTAGAGATTCTTTGATTGTGCTCTTAATTGATGGCTCTTTGGAAGTATCTGTTGTTTACTTGGTAGTTGGTGTGATTAACCTTGGACTTAATCTATACTAATCTGGGTGCTGATTACTGATGGAAAGCTGTTGGAGTCTTTTTGTTCTCTTTTGGGCTGGTTGGTTGTCTCTTTTGAATATAAATGTTCATGTCTATGTGTCTACTGGTGGCCAATTTGTCAGAGTGTCAAGCTTTTAGAAATTCCCTGGTGCTTTTGGACTTGGCTTGTGTAGCAGGTTCACATTTATCCAGTTGAGACTATGGTTAAGTTTGTCTATATGTTGTGAAATATAAGAGTTTGCATAATGTCTTCTGACTGCTAGTTAATGTTGACAGCTGTATTCAACACCACAGACAATACTGCTATTCTTCAAAAAGACCTTGGCTATGTATCAGAATGGTCAAACAAATGGCAACTTCAAATATCAACAAATAAATGCTCTGTCTTACATATTGGCAGAAAAATCAGAAAATAAATTACAAGCTGAAGAGTCAAGACCTTGTTGATAATCCAAGCTCTGTCAAGGAACTTGGAGTTTGCATCTCTAATGAACTAAGTGCTAGAGCCCACTGTAACTACATAACCAAGAAGGCATTAAGAGTTGTTAACTTAATCCTGAGTAGCTTTTTCTCTGTTACTATCACATTATTAACAAGAGCATACAAAACATTTTCTAGACCAATACTTGAATACAGCTCATCCGTCTGGAACCCGCATTACGTATGTGATATTAACACAGTTGAGAAAGTCCAGAAATATTTCACAAGAAGCGTTCTCCACTCCTCTACTTGTTGCAGAATACCTTATGCTACCAGACTTGAAATTCTAGACTTAGAAAATCTAGAACTACACAACCTTCGGTCCGATCTAAGTATAGTATATAAAATTATACATTGCAATATCCTACCTGTCAATGAATACTTCATCTTCAACCATAACAATACAAGAGCACACAATAGATACAAACTCAAGGTAAACCACACCAAACTTGATTGCAGGAAATACAACTTCAGTAACAGAGTGGTCAATGTCTGGAATACTCTACCTGACTCTGTGGTTTCTTCCGCAGACCCCAAAAACATTAACCTTAGACTGTCTACTATTGACTGTCTACTATTGTAGGGGGCATGCATAAGCGCACCAACATGTCTACCATCCCTGTTCTATTGTTTCTTTTTTATTTTTTTTAATATGTATCCATTTCATGTATCCATAACTATGTTTACACTTATACCTGTTATCTTATAATTGCTTGACAAAATAAATAAATAAATAAATTTATTTTATGCCTGTTTTTCCTAAATAGTGGCTCTTGCAATGCTTGCATTGTATGTTGTAGGTGACTCCTGTTTTTTTTTTTCTTCTAGGGCTGCTGGGTCCTTTGGTTTGCTTAGGATGTTTTGAAGTATTTTTTGTTGGATTCTGTGCTTTACTGATTCCATGCAATTGTATAGTCTGTTGGTGGCTTTTGAGACATTCTTTATGTATGGCATTGTAATTATTTTTAGGGTTGGTGTTGGGTGTGCTATAAAGGGTTGAGTGATCAGGGACATATTATAAAGTTGTGTGAGTATACATTTTGTTTGAATGTGTTGTATAGATGCTCCATTTTCTTATTCTGCTGTTCTGGGTTGCTGCAGTGTGTTTGGCCTCATTGAATAAAGTCCTTTCACTAGATATCCACACAACTAACAGCAGACAACACTCCTTTCTACCATTGATGATGTTACCTATTTAGGGTAATGAAATATCTGCAAGAAAACAAGCAATCTCAGAGAGTACCAAGGACTCCTCATTTCAACTCTGAGCTGCAAATATTCTCCTTTTTAGGTATTCTGTAATATTTAAAATCATCTTATTAAGTTTAGGCATCCCAGTAGTTTTATTAAAGTTTGCTTAAGACTAATGAAAAATGGTAGAATTCCTGCCCTACCATTTTGATTTGAAATCTTCCCTTCTGGACATGGAACACAATCATAGCAGCAGAACTGATCCCTCTCAATCCTTTTCTTCTGAGATCCAGGGAAACAAGGGTCATTGCAACGAGAAAGTGGAGGAATCTGGTGAGAAGCATAGGAGGTTTTGAAAATGGAAATATTTAACAAAGTTTGCAATTTTTCACCTTTATGGAGGGGAATTATTTTTTATTTGCCAAAGGATAGATAAAAAGATGTAGGAATTTAAAAACGAAATCGAAATTAGAATGATGTACAAAATTTCCTGTTTGAAGGATAGGGCAGGAAAATAATAACACTTGGTGACAATGTCATGGAAACACGGCCACTCTTGGGATTTCAAATTAATTCAAAGCAAATAGGCAAACATGGCTTTTGCATTGTAATGTCATTTTGTCAATTCTTGATCATCAACAACATTTTAAAAGACTATTCCATTGTTTCTTTAAAATCCAGAAATCAGATTTTGAAAGCGACTAGGTTCAATATGGGATCATAATGGATTAAGGCATGGAAAATTTACTAAATTGATACCTGGTTAAAATCTGGATTCCATACAATCATATCATCAATCCATAATTCCTTCCCGTTTGGATCCTGTACGTCCACCTTTCCAACTCTAACTCTCTGAAAGGATCTGTTTGGAAAAGTGATCAAGTTGGTGATTTCAAATCCACCTGTTGCTTCTCCTTTCTCATTCAGGAAGACTCTCTCCCCTGCTGAATTGTTAAAAGAAATGCCTTGAAGAAATGAATGGAGCTAACTGAAAGGGAAAAGAAGAGAGAGGCAATTGAAAGCAATATAATTTTTCATATTCCAATAACTATTATTAAATATCTACACTTAGAAATTTGATAATCAATATTGCATTGAAATGTATATATCCACTCCAATGTTTCTTTGATATTATTTTAAGAAAAGGTAGGAATGAACTGAAGCACAATGAAAATAATCTTTTGGACTTATGTAAGGTCCTTCAATTTTGTTTTAAGTTCACTACTTAAACAACTAATTCAAGAAAGATCATATCTAATCTTTCCTCATTAGTACTTGCGAGTCTGATTAATTTATTATAGCCATATTTTAGAATCTGAGACTTAACCATAAATGAGAAGCAGAGACTATTGCAAATGTAGAGTGGTTTCAAACTATGCAAGCCTCATCTAAGAAGGACCATCATTTCATTCCTCTAAATCTCTGATAAGGACAGAAAGCTCAGCTTGTCACTCATGAATAGTTCAAGAGCCACACAAAAGATCTTAGAGAATTTTTGGAAGAGATAGTAAAAAGTAATATAAATGATCATTTTAGCTAATTCTTATTATGAGATTTATAATGATTTATTAAATAACTGACATCTAAACCATGATTTTTATAGCAATTTCTGGATGATCACAGTAGCAGAATACCTAAATCACAAAATAACAACACAATCCAGTTTTTCTGCATCTGTTTTATATATCACAACATAACAGAGTTGGAAGGGACCTTGGAGGTCTTCAAGTACACCAGCCTGCTCAACAATTTAGACAAATGACTCTCCAATCAATTCATAAAAATCTCCAGTTATGTAGCACCCAGGATTTCTGCGGGCAAGTTTTTGCATTAATTCATTGTTGTGTCAAGAAATTATTTCTTATTTCTTTTTTTATATATATATATTTAATATATAATTTAATATATAATTTATATATAATTTAATTTGGAAATGAACAATCAAATGACTGTTCCCAAACATTCTGCCGAAATCCATCTCTGTAGTCTGAAAGAGGATTTATGGTCTGAAGAAATTCCTTGAAACCTGCAACTGCTGTTGTGTGAATAGTGAAGGAAATAGCCCCATTGTACATCTTCAGATCCCATTTGATTTGAATGCCTGCTAATACAAAGTCAATCTATGCAGTCATGATCCACACATTTCTAAATAATGCAGTTTGCCACATAATTACCCAGACTTCTCCATAGACAAGAAATGCATTGGCTTCACTATTCATCATATTAATAGAAATAACGGAGATTGTTTGATAAAGTTCTGAGAAGTCTTCCAAGTGGATTTGGTCATCAAGCCTTTCTATAAAGGCTGAGAAGATTCCATTCTGTGATTGTAAGGGCTGCATTTTGCGTAAGAATTTCTCTCCATTGTTGTTATCAACAGAAAATATCCCAATCCACGTCCACCTGAAATAACAAAGCAGTTTCACAATCCCAATGTACTGATGGTGCTCTTTGGGGATCATGAAATAAAATGAAGAGAGCTTACTGGTCTGAAATTCCACTTGGGCTAATGAACCATATGTGAGCTAAAAGAAAATACAATAATTCTCTATTGAATCTTTAGATCAAATTTAATTGTCCTATCTTGTTATCATATAATCAGATCTGATACCTGTACATTCATCACAGCCCCCCCTCCACCAAGGCTGTGCACTTTCTCCACTTCTCTTCTCCCTATATACCAATGACTGCATCTCAAATGATCCATTTGTTAAAATACTGATGTTTGCTGATGACACAACAGTGATTGGTCTCATTCGAGACAACGACGAATCTGCATACATACAGGAGGTTATACACCTCATGGTGTAATTGGAATAATCTGGAACTGAACACCCTCAAAACCATAGAAATGATGGTAGACTTTAGAAGAAACCCTCCCATACTACCACCTCTTACAATACTAGACAACACAGTATCAACAGTAGAGACCTTCAAATTATTAAGAAAGGTGTGGATCATGACTGCAAAGATTGACTTTGTACTGTCAGGCGTTCAAATCAGTTCGGATCTCAAGATGTACCATGGGGCTATTTCCTTCACTGTTCATTCCAGAGCAGTTGTAGGTTTCAGGGAATTTCTTCAGGCCATAAATCTTGTTTCAGACTACAGAGATGGGTTTCGACAAGATGTTTGGGACCAGTCCTTTGATTGTTCATTTCCAAAGCCAGAATTACAAGGAATGCAAAGTAAGAAATGCACTGAGGAGATGAAATTGGAGGATCTTCCTGCACCTGTGTTTGAAATGGAAATGACTGGCCAAAGCTACAGTGTCTACAATGCTGTTTATGCTGTGGCTCATGCTTTGCAGTCTCTACACATATTGATGTTCAATAGGAGGAAAACTATGATGGGTAAAAACCCTGATCTTCCACAGCTGCAGCCTTGGCAGGTATTCCCTTTGCATTGGACTTTCAATGAGCAGCTTGAAGTAGAATTATCTTTTGAACCCATTCTGAAAAATGTTAATATATTTTGCATGTGTAATCTACTATGTGAAAAACATAGAAATAGGACAATTTGTTTACAGTGATAACAATTAATCAGTGGAAAATTTTGCCTTTAGAAGTTCTGGGTGCTTCATAATAGGGAATATTTATAAAGAGATTGAACAGCCATTTGCTTGAAATGTTGTATGTTCTTCTCCTTGAGCCTGCTGTTTTACTAGAAAACCTCCAAGGTCTCTTCCAACTGTGTTATATTGTTTTGTATAGAATAGATACCAACCCCCCCCCCATTTCTGTTGTTATTCAGTCCTTTGGTTATTCTGCTATTCAGATTACTGAGAAGCAACTATAAATATGATGGTATGCATGTGGATAGGAGTTATTTGAGAAATCTCCTAATGGCTTGCAGAATAATAGTTAAAATGATAATTCATATTACTTTTTGTTATCACTTCCAAAAATAAGCAATTCTCCAAGAACATTCTGTGTGGCTCATTAAATTTTTCATGAGTCACAAGTTGAGTTTTCTGTCTCTATCAGATATTTAGAGAAATAGCTGGCCCTTTTTCAATGTGGCATGCATAGTATAGTCTTATGTTTGCAATAAACTCTAACTCTCATTTATCTATTAAAGAAAGCTTGTGTCTCAAATTCTAAAATCTGGAAATTAGTCAGACCTCAGACTCTCAAAATGCTTTGTACCAATGAGTAAATATTAGATATGATTTATCTTGAATTAGGTATTTTAGTAAACTTAATTGGATAAAGTGACATAATTCAAAAAGCTTATTTTCATTCTTCTGTTCATTGTTATATTTCCTTAAAATAATATCAAATAAATAATAGAGTGGACATGTACATTTCCATGCAATATTGATCATCAAATTTCTAAGTGTATATATTTAATAATAGTTATTGGAATGGGAAGAATGAGTGAATGAAACTTGAATATGTTGTTTTCTTCCCTATCTCTCTTCTATTCCCTTTCAAGTAGCTCCATTCATTTCTTCAAGGGATTTCTTTTAACAATTCAGCTGGGGAGAGAGTGTTCCTGAATGACAAAGGGGAAGCAACAGGTGGATTCGACATCACCAACTTGATCACATTTCCATCTGGGCCCGGGGTTTTGTTATTTTTCTGGTTATCTATTGCTGATTTCAATTCCGATTCAGTAATGTCTTTATTTAATAGTTCTGCCATTTCTTCCCCAATTACCTTATCTTTAACTTCATCTAAATAGTTCCTTATTCTATCTTCACTAACCTCTTCTTTTTTGTATAGATCTTCAAAGTATTTATGAATGATTTCTTTTTTCTGTTCTATTTCCTGGTATATATCTCCCTTGTTATCTATTAACTGGTATATCATTCTCTTTTCTTTCTTTTTTTTTAATTTATAAGACAGCCATCTTCCTGGCTTGTTGGCATGTTCAAAATAGGTTTGTCTAGTCAAATTCAAATTTGTAATCATTTTCTCTTGTTCGATTAAATTCAATTTATGTTTAGCTATACTTATCTTGTTTTGCAGTTTTGTATCTTTTGGAGTATTCTGTAGTAGAGTTTCTAGCTCCTTAATTCTTTGTTGTAGTTTATTTTGTTGGGAATATTTTTCCTTATTTCTCTTGGCATTATAAGAGATTGTTATACCTCTTATACAAGAGATTGTTATACCTCTTCATTGTATCCCATATATTTTGTTTTGTAGTTTCTCCATTATCGTTTTCTTTTATAAAAAAGTTTAATTCCTCCTTTAATTTATTGATGTATTCTTTCTCTTTTATTAATTGAGTGTTTAACGTCCATCTTTTCTTTGGTTTTGCCCTACCCTTCCATATTATCTGAATTGGGTTATGATCTGCCCATTCATTGGGCAAAATTTCCACTTCTTTTATTTCGTTTGCTATTTCCCCATTCATCCATGCCATATCTATCCGTGTCCATGTTTGGTGGGGATTTGAATAGAATGTAAACTGTTTTTCCCCAGGATGTAGTCTTCTCCATATATCTGTCAAATTTAGCTCTTTCATCATTTCCCTGCAAATCTTAGGGAGCTCTCTTTTCCCCTTTTTATTTTTCCCGCCGTTGCTGTGGTCTTTTTGATATTCAACAATAGAATTGAAGTCCCCTATAATACAGATGTTTTTTTGTTGCAATTCAACCATTTTTCCATATAGGTGTTTAAAAAACTCTTTTTGGTCCCCGTTTGGGGCGTAAATTACTACTAAGAGAATTGGGATGTCATTAATCCAGATCTGTAAAACCAGAGTCCTTCCTTCCGAATCTGACCATATTGGCTCTGCTTTTAAATCCTCTTTTACATATAGTGCAATTCCTTTCTTTTTACACTCATCTGCTGGTGTGGTAAATAACTTTCCTTATTTCGGGCATTCTAAATATTTTTCATCTTTCTTCATTATGTGCGTTTCTTGTAGGCATGTTATATCGGCCTTTTGTTTGATTAATTTTGTTAATATCCTTTTTCTTTTATTCGTTGAATTTAAACCGTTTATATTTATTGATAGTAATTTTTTTTCTTCTCCCATTTATTTAGTTCTGTTTCGCTCTTTGGCGTGTAACAGCTCCTGTTTCTCCTTGCGTTTGTGTTTGTGTGATTCCTTCTGTCTTTTGTTGCGAATGAGTGTCCTCTTGGTTCCCTACAGATCTGATTCTATTTTTATGTCCACCGTATTCTTCTTGAGAATTTGTCTCCGATTCCTCCCTACTACTTTGCTCCTGCGGGCCCACCATCCGTTCATAAAAGTCCTGAGCTTTTTCCATGGTGTCTATTTTAATTTTCCTATCTTTCCACGACACTAGCATCCCTTCTAGTATAAGCCATTTGAATGTAATTCTTTTTTGGTTTAAATAAGCTGCCAGAAATTTGTAATCGCGCCTTTGTTCCCTTACTCTTCTCGGAATCTGTTTAAGAATTATAATTTCTTTTTCTTTATACGTTATTGTTTTATCTCTAGAAATTCTATATATCATATCATGAGTACATCTTCTGGTGAATCGTATGTGAACTTCCCTGGGGCATATGTGTCATCTTGCGTAATTTGTATTGACCCGGTAAACTTCATCAAACTCTTTTTGGATATCATCTCTGTCCTTCTTCAAAAGGCCAGACAGTATTTCTGCCATCAAGTATTCCAGGTCTTCCTCTTTTGATTCCGCCACATTTTGAAATCTTAAGTAAGTTGCTGCCTTGTCCATCTCTTGGAGGACCAATGAGTCGTCCATTTCTTTACTCATGTTTTTAAGATTTTCATCCACTCTTTCTAATTCCTTTTCCGTTCGGTCAGTTCTTTTTTCTACCTCTTTTATTATAACTTCATTTTTCTCCAAGGCCTGTTGCAGTACTCCCACTTTATCCTCTACTTTAAAGATGTCCGCCTTCATTTCTGCCTTTAATTTCCCCATCTCTTCCTTCAGTTCATTAATATCTGCTCTTGTTTCCCTGTGGTTTTTAGTCATTATTTCTTGCAGTTTTGTCAATGAATCCTGTAAAGTTAGAAACATTGCTTGGATGTTGGCATTTGAGATGCTAGTTTGCTTCTCTATTGGTAGTGTTTCCTGTATTGTTTTTGCGCCATGGGTGAAGTTGTTGCTAAAGTAGTTGTTATTGTGGGGTTGACCTTTCTGCCAGTTTTCAACGTTGTAGTAGTTGTAGAAGTCATTTCCTGTAAAATTTGTTTTTGTTGTTGTACAATGCTAAGTATATTGTTCCAAATTGGCATTCAGTGTTCTTAAATCTATTACTAGAATTGATCAAGGTCTATCAATCTGTTAAATAACTGTATTCTTAACTAATTAATAAGATAAATCTATATTTCACTGATTTAACTTAAATGTAAAGTAAGCTTAGTTACAAAAAATGTTGCATTCCTAAATATTCCAAGATATGATCACACAATGCAATATGATATTAAACTAGAGAACTCTAAAATTGTTAATTAATCAATACCCAATATTCCTACTATTCCCCCTATATTCCCACACAGAATATAGCAATCTTTGTTATTAATAACTTAACTAAATTAATTAATCCAATATTTAGCAACCTAATATAATGTGCATATCTATCAAGAGAAAATCAAAGAAAAAGCATAATTCAACATAACATGATATCAACTGATAGGAAAGAAGGGAGAATATTTTAAGTAAATATATGCGCAAAGAGGAAAGTAAAAAGAAAGAAAGAGAAGCTCTAGAAATATAATTTTTAGTTTTCACTTTTCAATTTGGGAGCTTTCACTTTAAGCACACCGGAAATGGAAGGTGAAAAGCTGCTAAGTAACAGCTACAATTAAACAGCGTTCTCACTCATTCAAAGGCTTCCAATTTTTTCAATTGCCCTGATTTCCTTCGAGAGGAGGGAAAAAAAGCTGTCTCCTCCAGTGGAGCAATATCCTCAGGTTCCCAGGGATTGTTTGAATAAATTGTGTCCTTTCAGTCAGTTAAGTCTGTTACTTTGTTGCAGCCACCTCAGCATTCTAAATGCCCTTCCCCGATCAGCTTAGTTCTGCTTTCTGGCTCCGGTTGTAAAAGGATCTGCTCAAATGCAAATGGTAACTAGATCTTTTCAGTCACTTTGTAATGCTGGATTCCTCTTTAAATCTTTGTTATTCCACCTCTCTTCTGTCTGCCGAGCCCCTTCGCTTTCACTTGCAAATTCGCTTTTGGCCGCTTTCTCTTAGGGCTCCCAACAGACGCTCTTACAATATATCACAGCCTAAAGTCAATCTGTACTCTTCCAAATTTCTTCTCCGCCACTAACTTTAATCATCACTCTCTTTCCCAATGAACTTGCAAACTGTCACTCACTCTTTCCTTCACGTCGGTGGCAGTCAGGACTTCGGAGCCTCCATTAACATGGGGCTATTCTTGATCGTTGGGCTCTGGAGGGTTTCCTCTTCGTTGCAGGGGGGTTGCCTTCCCCACCCTATGATCCAAGGTTCCCCCACAACGGCACGGGTCTCTCCAGGACTCGAGCACCCCGAAAGATCACACCAAACTCAAGAAAAGGTTAGCTGAAACCACAGCAGATTTCTGCCCCTCTGCTCATCCTTGCCTTGCCACCGGACTCCTCTCGATCTCTCTTCTATTCCCTTTCAAGTAGCTCCATTCATTTCTTCAAGGGATTTCTTTTAACAATTCAGCTGGGGAGAGAGTGTTCCTGAATGACAAAGGGGAAGCAACAGGTGGATTCGACATCACCAACTTGATCACATTTCCTAATAGATCCTTTCAGAGAGTTAGAGTTGGAAAGATGGATCTACAGGCTCCAAAAGGAAAGGAATTATGGATTGATGAAGATATGATTGCATGGAATACAGCTTTTAAGCAAGTATCGAATTAGTGAACTGTCCATGCCTTAATCCATTATTATCCTATATTGAATCTAGTCTTTTTCAAAAACTGATTCCTGGATTTTAAAGAAACAGTGGAGTATTCTTTTCAAATGTTGTTTGTTGATCAAGAACTCATTAAATTGACAAAATGATATT
>NW_020717920.1:17370-28171 GCF_900518725.1 Notechis scutatus | reverse complement strand
ATAGGAAATCATTGCCACATATGAATCATGAAATATTTAATTCACCATCAAATATATCGAAGGAAATAGGAAATCATTGCCGCATATTAATCATGAAATATTTCATTCCCTATCAAATATATTGAAGGAAAATTTAATTCGTTTCATCATAGAAACTGTGGTGATGTTTGCTCGCATGACTTTTTTTTTGTCTTTCGGTCTTGTATATTTGTATATTTGAACTTTTTGTATTTAATCAAGTTTTTTAAAAAAAAAATATATAATTTTTTTTAAAAAGGAAAATGGACATACGTGCGATATTGACCCGAAAATCACGTCCAACTGACCTCGCCGTGTTCAATATTGACCCCAAATCACATCCAACCGACCTCGCCGTGTTCAATATTGACCCCAAAATCACGTCCAACCGACTTCGCCGTGTTCAATATTTTGTTTTAATAAAACGTTTAAAAACAACTTTTTAATAGCTGAGCCAACCAAAAAGAGCTCTCTGCATTTAAGCCATTTGGAAGAGTGTTTGCAGCCTCGTCCGTGTTTGTCCTCTCCTTCCGGTGGGTTTCCGTAGTAGAGGCAGAATGCAGGTTTTACCCCAAGGATTTTCTCTTCTGACCATTCTTGGCAAGGATGGTTTTTGTTTTTTTCTCTTCTCCTCCCTCCCCTCCCCTCCTCTTCCCACTCATGGTTTCACTTCTTCGTGGCCGCCCTGGGAGGGGGAGGACGACAAGGTCATTGCGCAACGACCAGGTGATGGGTTATTCCAAGACGGGGAGGGGGCAATGATAAGGCAGCACGTTGACTTCGATGGGATTTCCTCCCAACGAAGGGGGGGGTCCTGAAGCAATTTCGGCCCCTCCCCCCCCCAAAACACACCTGGGCCCGTTTTCATTCATCCAGCTTTGATTGGAAGGTTTTTGTTTGCAGGTTCAAACAAGCGAATAATAAAAAAAACGCCTCATGGGGGGTTGCAGTGCCCTGGGGGAAGGAGGGAGGGGAATCAATTTAAGGGGGGGGGGGGGGGGGAAGCCCCCCCCCGGGGGGGAAAGGGGGCCCAAAAGGCAGGGAGGGGAAGGGAAAGGGGGGGAGGGAGAAGTGCAGTGGCAGAAATGGAGGTTCAACCTGCCATCTGCCTCCATCCTTTGGGGTGATCCGGGTGGGACCCCTCTCCGGACCTCCAGAGGCCCCTCCCAGGGAGAGATTCGGTCCTGCTGCTGGTCGGGATTGAGGGCCAGAGAAGGAAGCACCTCCCCCGCCCCCCCCCCCAAAAAGTGGCTTTTGGGGGAGGGGGGGGGAAACCCTGGCCCCCGGGGGGGGGGGGGGGTCGTCTTCCCAGCGAGGGCTTCTGCGTCATGCCGATCCATGGATGGGGGGAGGGGAAGGAGGGTATCCTGCTTCAGTCTACGAAGGAAGAGAAGAAGGGCGAATTCAACGGCCCAAAGCGGGGTCCTTCCTGCCCTGCCCCCCCCCCCCAGGCAGAAGGACGCCGCCCCCCCCCCCGTCCCCCCCCCCACAAACCTGCCCCTCAGCATGCCAGCGAGCCAAGCCCGAGGGGAGGCGGGGGGGGGGGGGGAGGGCGGCCGGGGGCCCCCCCGCCCCCGATGTGCCCCCCCCGGCCCCCCCCCCGCCTACCTGCACTCCGGGCCCTGCAGGAGTGGGCCAGCAGGATGACCCCCACGATGGCGAAGACCCCTCCCACCGCCACCGCAAGGCCGCAGAGGATGTTCTCCAGGAGCTTGGAGTCCACGGGGTCCCTGGGGACTGCAAGAGAAGCAGAAGGGAGGGGTCATGGGGGGGGGGGAAAGGAGGGTCTCTGGTGGCCGCCCGGGAGGGGAGGCAGGTGTGTATGTGTGCGTGTGTGTGTGTGTGTGTGTGTGGTGTGTCTCACCCCAGTAGGCTAGGCTGTCGGTCTTGCCCTTGACGGTGCAGCTGTAGATGTCCCCTGCCTGGGGGGTCACCTCCACGTAGGAGAAGATCTGGAAATCCAGCCCTTCGACGGGGAAGACCGGGGTGGAGGAGACACCCTGGGTGAGCGGCCGGCCGTGGAAGGCCCACTCGATCCTGGCCACGGGAGGGAAGATGTTCCTCGCCGAGCAGACCAGGACGTTGGGCTGGCCCAGGACCAGCGGACGGAGGGTGAAGACTTCCACTTGGGGGATCCCTGCGGGGGGGGGGGGGGAGACGGCCGAGTCAGTTCCCGGGATGGGCTCAGGTCAAACCCGGGTCAGGAAGAGTGGGAGAGACTCCGCCACCTGCCTCACCCGGGCTTTGAAAGCACAACACATTGCCTGCTTGAGCAGGGAGGGGGTGGACTTGAAGATCTCTTAAGATCCCTTCCAACTCTGTTGTTCTTTTTAAAAATTTTTTTATTATTTTTATTAAAGAGTTCTCATTTTATAACACCGTTTTTGTTCTTTGCAACTGTTCGGTATCGGTATACATATGTTTTGCGTACATTTGTATTATACAATCATACATACATACATGTTCTGTCTCACCTTTTCTTCTTTCTCAAAAGACGAAAGAGTACAAACTCACACAAACGCAAGCAGGCAAGCTGGCTGGGACTTCACAGAGTTAATTCTTTATAACTGATAACGTCCTTGGCATTCCAACACGCTCTGCCTGCCAAGTCCAAACTGATAACAAGTGAAAAGCTACTTACAGAAAATTACAAGGCAGACCACAAAAATCATTCCCAAAGAAAACCTGAAGTAAGATTAAACTTTGTCCCCTACAAAGTTCCAGCCGACAACACACCCACTTTTATCCCCTGTGGGGTGTGGCTCAATGACTCAGCTCACTCTCTGACCCTCCCACGCCTCCTACGTTGCTGCTCACGTTTCTCCCTACGACGCTAAATGTAGTTAAGGTATCCTGGGAAATGTAGTCCGTGTCACGTGGTCACATCTGTAATCCTGATCGGTCACTAAATGGACCCCTATTGGGTTGGGGGAGACTCCCTCACTTTTGCCTGAAGCCGCCATACCATGCAGTCGCTTCAATCATCATGGGGTTGAGACCTTTTTTTATCTTTCTACACTACAAGGATTGGACGTTAAGAAGAACTTCGTCGTAAATGTGAGTTGACAGGATACCTGATGAACCAATAAAAAAAAAAGACTTTGTGCGGATGCTTTGTGGAGTTGATCTGTCTGCTTCATGCCAGCCAAATATTAATATGCAGAACAGTAGACTATATATCTTTATATCTACTCTTTATCCAATTGTATCATGCGTTCCCAATCAATTGATATTCAGTTTATCTTTTATTTCCATTGTCAGCCTATCCATCTCGGCACACTCTCACACCTTCTTTATCACACGTTCCTCGGACAGTATAGTACCATTTTTCCAGTTTTGTACATAGACAATTCTAGCTGCTGTTATTAAATTTAGCATTAGATATTGTGTTTTTGTCCTATTTTCCTGTTATTATGCCTAATAAGAATATCTCCAGTATTAACTCTATTTGTTGTTTAGTTATTTCCTCAATCCACCCGCTTAGCCTCATCCAATATATTTTGGGGGGGGCCACTGGGCAAAATAACTCTTGTTTTATTCACACTTCCTCCCACTTGTACCTAGGGCCTCAGGATGTCCAGCAAGTCCTGACCCACTCAAGGGGGTCAAAGGGTCTCAGTCAGTGGGCTTTCCTCCCCAGAGAGATTTGACCGCCATCAATTTCCTTTTAATGGGCGTTGATTGCATCGTAATTGGCCGGGATGATGAATGACACCTTGCAGGCTGCCCAGTTGACTGTAAAATGACCTTTAGCGGTGCCGAGTTGTGGATGAACAAAAGGAACACAATAATGGAAGAAGCCGTAAATCAGGAGTAGCCAACCTCTTAAAAGTCACTTTTTAAGACTGGTGGACTTCAACTCCCAGAATTCCCGAGCTAACGTGACTGGAGGAGGAATTCTGGGAGTTGGAAGTCCACCAGTCTTAAAAGTGGCCAAGGTTAATTATGGAAAGCTTATAATTGTTCCCATAGAAGTATGATATTTAATTGAAAAGTAATGTTAAAGAAGTTAAGATTTTAATGAATATTAATATTAATGATAGAATTGAATTGGAATGGAATGGGTTGTTTTAATTACATATATTTATAATTTTTTTCTTTTTTTAAGAACATAGTGTGTATTTTAAGAACGTACCAAGCAGAATCCGAATGGAAGTTATGTATTATATTGAATGTTATAACTTTAGAGTATATATTGAAGCCTAAATAAGAGTTAAATGGATAAACTTAAAAGATATAAAGGCGTCATACTCCAATCAGTAACTACAGGAGAAACTTTGTTTAACGAGAAAAGATAATAGATAATTGAAACAGGACAGACAAAAAAAAATATAAATATAATGATTTGAATTGAGACGAGATAATTAAAATAAAATTGAGAAAATTAAAAGAGGGGAGAAGCTATGCAGAAAATGTAAAACAATAATAAGATATGGAATAGAACATAAAAATGAGCATGAAATAGAATTTGTGTCTGTACGAAGAAATGTAATCCGGGATTGCGCTACTTTCAAAAAAGATGTTTTATTTGTATTTTTTTTTGTGAAAACTCAAATAAAATTTACAAAAAAAAAAAAATGTGGCCAAGGTTGGCTACTCCTACATTAAATAATTCACCCCTGGAACTTTTTTGGACAGCTGGCTGGGCGATGGACTGGACCGAGAGGAAGATCTAATGCATTTTAACAGATTAATAGAGTTGGAAGGGACCTTGTTAGGTCATGTAGTCCAACCCCTTCTCCCACCCACCCCTGCCCCGCCTCCCAGCGCCTCACCTCTGGCCTCGGGGAACTGGATGGAAATGTACTTGTCTGAAAAGTCGGTGAGGAAGGGCAGCACCGCGTCGCAGATTTTCTTCTGGGCCTCGATCTGCGCTTCGGAAAGCTGCGTCTCTGGCTGGAAGTCGGGCCGGCGGGAGCGCCAGCGGGCGCCCGGGAAGTCGTACCAGAAGAGCAGGTCGTTGTCCAGCGTCCGAGCCAGGCCGTAAAGCGGGGCGTCCTTTTGGCAAAAGAACACCTCGGAGGAGAGGTGGGCGGGCTGCTCTGGAGGGGAGGAGAGGGGGAAAAAGAGGGGGAGGAGAAGGAGGCGGGCGGAGACCCCCCACCCACCCACACGGCAGTCTGGACCCCGAGGCAGCGTGGGGAGCGTCGTGCAGTTCCCGCCAAGGGGCTCACGGGAAGCAGCCCCCCCACCCCAGTGACCAGGTCATGCGAGACCCCACGGATCTCTGTGAGTCTTTAACTGCAGGGATCTTCCAACTTGACCGCTTTAAGGCCTGTGGACTTCAACTCCCAGAATTCCTCCTCCGGTCACGTTATTTCGGGAATTCTGGGAGTCGAAGTCCACAAGCCTTAAAGCGGTCGAGTTGGAAGATCCTTGCTTAAGAATAAAATAATAGAAGAAGCCGTAAGTAAATCAGGAGTATCCAAACTTGGCCACTTTAAGACCTGTGGACTCCAACTCCCAGAATTCCTCCTCCGATCGTTAGCTCGGGAATTCTGGGAGTTGAAGTCCACAAGTCTTAAAGTGGCCAAGTTTGGTTTTTTTTTTTTAACTGTAGGCCAGGGTATGTTTTCTTAACAATCAACACAGAACCCGCAACCCCCCCCCTTCCTCTGGCCCAATGGGAGGCCAGGCCCTGGAGACGGGCCCAATTCCAGGAAGTTGGGGCGTTTGGGGCTCCCAGAACGGCGCTGCCAGGTGCTTCCCCCCCCCAATGGGTAGGGGGAGCGGTGGCTGCAATTTGGGAAGTTCCAAAGGCCCTGAAATTGGGGTTGGGGAGGGGGAAGGCCTGTCTGGGACTGTGCAGTTAGCCTTAAACACCCACGCTACACCGCAATTATTCTCGCTTTCCTTCCTTCCTTCGCTCATTTCCCCTCCCTCCCCCTTTCCTTCCTTCGCTCGTTTCCCCTCCCTCCCCCTTTCCTTCCTTCGCTCGTTTCCCCTCCCTCCCCCTTTCCTTCCTTCGCTCATTTCCCCACCCTCCCCCTTCCTTTCTCAGCTGCTGGGGGGGGGGAACAAGACCTATTTCTGGCGGGTGCACTGACTGGCTGCGTTCACACAGCCATCTTCCCCCGCCTTCCTTCTGGCTGGGCAGGTCAGCCGGAACCTAACGGGCACCTGCTCGCCCTCTCGCTCCTCCGCAGTTCACTTGACAGGGCGCTGAGTCCCTTCCCCTCCCCCCCCCCCCCCCCCGGCGGGGGTCCTCGCCAACCCCGATAGCTTGGGGTCGGGGGGGGCAAGGTCTCGTGGGAAGGCAGCCGGAGCGCCTGCCAAACGTTGCCCGGGCGCCAGAGCGAGCCTCCAAGCGCCGCCTTCAGACGCGACCGTCCTTGCATGCCAGCCTGAGGCTGGAGGAAGCGGAGCCCGCTTGGCTTCCTTTGCAGACGCCTCCTCACGACCCCCAAACCAGGTAAGACCTCCCCGGGGGCTGATCTTTGCTGTGACTAGCCCTCCTGGCCAGGTTTACCTGGTTTGTCGGCCAGGAAACAAAGCCGAGAGGCTCCTAAGTTCGACCCTGAGCTACGAACGTTCCCCCTTTTATTTTAACTTCTCCCTTTTCTGAAAACGAAAGTGAAACCTTGGCCCGTTCAGCAGACACGCAAAGGCGGGAAGAGGGGGGGGGGGAGCGGAGGCGTCCTCCGAAATCGGAGACCCGCCGCTTCTCCCCTCCGGTTTTAGCCGTCCGGGGCGCCACCCGCGGAAGGGAAGGCGAGGCTGCGGGCCGGGCTGGAAGAATGGCCCCGCCTAAAGAGCCGTCCCGGCCGCTTCCCCTTTCCGGCTGCGGGGAGACCGTTCGCACAACCACGAAAAGCGCCAAGGGGGCGAGGAGGTCCCGGGAGTTTTTGCCCGCCGAAGGAACGGGCGGAGGGACGGGGGGAGGAAGGAACCCGGGAAATCGGCCCCCCCTTCGGGTAACCCGGGTCAAGCGGGCGCGCGTGTGAACGCGGGTCGGCGGGACGAGGGGGAGGAAGGAACCCGGGAAATCGGCCCCCCTTCGGGTAACCCGGGTCAAGCGCGCGCGTGTGAACGCGGGTCGGCGGGACGAGGGGAGGAAGGAACCCGGGAAATCGGCCCCCCTTCGGGTAACCCGGGTCAAGCGGGCGCGCGTGTGAACGTGGGGTCGGCGGGACGGGTGGAAGAAGGAACCCGGGAAATCGGCCCCCCTTCGGGTAACCCGGGTCAAGCGCGCTTGTGTGAACGCGGGTCAAGCGCGCGTCTCCTGCTCTGGTAAATTTACCTCCAGCTGCAGCCACGGCCGCCCAGATCAAAGCCAAGGCCGGCAGCGCCCGCCGGCGGAGTCCGCCACCCATCATGGTCTCTCCCGTCCCTTCGCCCAGCGACCTTCTGCGGGGCCCGGGGAGAAGCCCGAGACGCACCTCGCCCACCGGAGCCGCCTCTTGGGGCCGGCCGGCCAATCCGCTTCCCTTGCACGCTCGCGTCACCTGTTGCCAAGGGGAAGCCCTCGAGTTTCGGCTCCCAAGTGGAGATGGCAGCGCTGGGCAACCCGGGCAGCAGGAGGGAGAGGAGGGAGTGGGGCGCCAAGGGGATCGAGACCAGAGCGAACCCCCCCTCCCGTTTTCTTTCTTTTTTTAATTTTTAATTTTTTTAAAAAAAAACATTTTATGAAACAAAACAATTAAAAATATTGAGCATGTTGTGTGTTGGTGTGTGTTTTCTTCTGGTATATGGCATGTCCTAGTGTGCCATCTGGTTTTTTGTTTTTTTTTGTAGATTAGTACATCTAGGAATGGTAGTTGTTTGTTTCCATTTCCATGGTGAACTTGATTTTGGGGTGTGTGCTGTTTAGATACAAGCAAATTGAAAGATACAAGCAAATTGAAGGAGCCCCCATGGGATCACCACTGTCACCCGTCACTGCAAACCTGTTCATGGAAGAATTCGAATCCAGAGCCCTGGCTAAGGCCACCCACAAACCCAAACTATGGTTAAGATACATCGATGACACATTCGTGATTTGGCCCCATGGAAAAGAAAACCTAAACAATTTCCTAACACACCTAAACAGCACACACCCCAAAATCAAGTTCACCATGGAAACGGAAACAAACAACTACCATTCCTAGATGTACTAATCTACAAAAAAACAGATGGCACACTAACCGTACACCAGAAGAAAACACACACCAACCGCTACCTCAACGCCCAATCCCACCACCACCCAGCACAGATAAACTCCGTGGCCAAAACACTAATCGCCAGAACCAAACGCCTGGCAGACAAGACACACATAAAGACTGAACTATGCACCCTTACTAAAGTACTGACAGCTAACGGCTTCCACAAAAGCAAAATCACCGGTTTGATCCACCAAAACACACTGAGACATAATGGAGACCTAGAAGATGAACAGACCTATGGAACAGCTGTCCTGCCCTACATAAGAGGTACTACAGACAACATCAGTAAGATACTACACAGGCATCACATCAAGACTGCCTTCAAAACAGACAGAAAAATAGCAGCCATCCTTAGAAACCCCAAAGATAACATTGACCTGGAAAACCAAGGCATATACGAAGTTCCCTGTGTATCATGCCCGGCCACATACATTGGACAGACCAATAGAAGAATAAGTACCCACCTGGATGAACACAAAAATGCAGCAAAGAAGCTGGAACACACTTCCTCACTAGTCCAACACACGAAAGCCACAGGTCATAGCATGGACTTCAATGGCACCAAAACCCTAGCCACTATAGAAAACCCCAGCCACAGAATTATCAGAGAAGCCAAGAGAGATTGAAAAAAGACCTGAAAGCATGAATAGAAGAGATGATTCCACCAGACTGTCAATCATTTGGAAGCCTGCACTCACAAACAAAAAAATCTCCACACCACAAGCCAGACAAGCACCTGGGTACAAACAGATCCCCCCTGATACCTCCAGCTCAAACACACCCCAACCAGGCACCCAGATGAAATCTAGCTTCCTAACAAATGATAGCCGTCCATTTACTCGGAGCCAAGCTGCACTAAAAGCCTCCAATACAGGAACACAATGTTGCCAGCCAATCAAGATACAAAAAAGCCACAAAACAAACAGAAGATATTAGAAACACCAATCAAGCAGAACACAGCAAACTCCAAGACCAATAACACAGACCAAGACTCTCAACCAATCAGGATGAAGAAAAAAAAACCATTCTGGCACAGCAGTAGGCTAGCCCCAAATTTAAAACGGAAACGGCTGTGAAAGTCTGACTCACAGACGTACACAGTACAGAAGCCTGATGATGGCAGATGAGATTCTGCCGAAACGTTGCTACAACTTTAAAAGCACAACTATAATGACGTGGGAAAATACCTGAACAAAGCTGAATACCATACATTATAGATAGATAGATAGATAGGAAGAATATAAATATATAGATATAGATATATAGATATATTTGCCTATAAACAAGTATTCAACTATATACATATATACATTTGTTCATTCACTGAATACATTTCTAACATCATTCGTCTTCTTTTCATCTCATCCAATCATTTACTCTTTCAACCACTCCTTTCCCAACTGAAGACCTTCCTCTCTGCTCCCACCAGTGATAGAATTTATCCCAAATTGCGTCGTATGCCAACTCGTCTTTCTTTTTCATTTCTAGAGTTAACACGTCCATTTCAGCGCATAGCAAGATTTTCTTTATTACTTCTTCTTCACTTGGTATAACTGTCTCTTTCCGGTTCAGGGCAAAGGTTCTCCTTGCTGCGGTACTAATGTGTATAATCAAATGAAGCTCATCTTTCTTATATTTTTTTGACATAATTCCATAAGAGGAAGCGTTCTGGTAGGTGATCTACTTTAAGACCCAACGTTTCCTCCAGCCACTTCCCCGTCCTAAGCCAATCCTCCTGCGCTTTTCTGGCAGCGCCACCACGGATGGGAATATCTTGCAGCCCCCCCCCCCCCATTTTGGAGAGGGGCCAGCCCCGGTGGGCGAGGGGAAGGCAAGGGACCTAGCAGGAGAAAGCTGCTCCAGGCGGTCCCAACGGAGGAGGGGGCGGAAGGGTGAGGGTTGATTGCTTGTTGTACCCTAGGATGATATCATTAAGGGTTGTTGCACCTCATGATTCTTGACGAATGCATGTTTTCTTTTTATGCACCCTGAGAGCCTTTGCACCAAGACAAATCCCTTGTGTGTCCAATCACAGTTGGCCAGTAAAGTATTCTATTCTATTCTATTCTGAATCCTATTCTATCCTATTCTTATTCCATATTCTACCCTATCCTATCCTGTTATATATTCTATTCTATATTCTAGCCTATTCTATTCTGAATCCTATTCTAGCCTACTCTGTTCTTATTCCATATTCTATCCTATCCTATCCTGTTATATATTCTATTCTATATTCTATTCTATTCTATTCTGAATCCTATTCTTATTCCATATTCTATCCTATCCTATGTTATATATTCTATTCTATATTCTATTCTATTCTGAATCCTATTGTATCCTATTCTTATTCCATATCCTATCTTATCCTATGTTATATATTATATTCTATATTCTATTCTATTCTGAATCTTATTCTATCCTATTCTACTCTTATTCCATATCCTATCCTATCCTTTGTTATATATTCTATTCTATATTCAATTCTATTCTGAATCCTATTCTATCCTATTCTTATTCCATATTCTATCCTATCCTATGTTATATATTCTATTCTATATTCTATTCTATTCTGAATCCTATTCTATCCTATTCTTATTCCATATTTTATCCTATCCTATGTTATTTATTCTATTCTATATTCT
>NW_020717920.1:0-17360 GCF_900518725.1 Notechis scutatus | reverse complement strand
TCCTATCCTGTTATATATTATATTCTATATTCTATTCTATTCTGAATCTTATTCTATCCTATTCTATTCTTATTCCATATCCTATCCTATGTTATATATTATATTCTATATTCTATTCTATTCTGAATCCTATCCTATTCTATTCTTATTCCATGTCCTATCCTATCCTGTTATATATTCTATTTTATATTCTATTCTATTCTGAATCTTATTCTATCCTATTCTATTCTTATTCCATATCCTATCCTATCCTATGTTGTATATTCTATTCTATATTCTATTCTATTCTGAATCCTATTCTGTCCTATTCTTATTGTTAGGTATAACATTGATACCAAATATGGTTTGGGTGAATAAATATATAAAACTTAGATATCATGGTTTAAGTGCTTATCACTTTAAGCACAATGCAGCAGGCAATTAGCCGATTAAGGGTGCGGTTAGAAGTTACAATATAAGGAAGCATTAGAAGCTGGAAAGCTTACTCTCTGTCTGTAACTGTCTGTCTGTAACTGTGTGCTGCTGCGACTAACTGTGATTACTGACTGTGAGTGCCTGAGACTGAACTGTTATTGTTTGCTACTGTTTGCTGATTTACTGCGTAATTCTACTGAATATCCAGCGTTTGTTTCTCTGGAGAGTGAAACCGGAGAAGGAGAAGATATCTTTATCGGCTGATAAAGATATTGCAAGGACTCTTAACTTGGACTATACTAGTGAGTCTTACTGGATGGAAATACTGTGAATGACTTAATGGACTGAATGACAATGCTTAAACTCTAACTGGATTAAAAACTATTTAAACTACAAACAGTGTTTGTGTTCAGTGTGTGTATACTCTGGGGCCCTTCCGCTCTCCTTTGGTTGCCTGGCTTGACTACTGCTGAAATACTCTTCTAGGGGTTAATCCTCAATCCCTAACATTGGTTATGGGCCCAGCAGCATAGTCTAACTAACCAGGATATAGCAGAGAGAGTTGGTGTGAGTTGCACATTACTGTAAAATACAAACTGTTTTAATTAGTTTAAAATAGTCAAAATATCTGAAGAGTAATGGCACAAGTAAATTTGTCACAACTGTCCATGATATCCAGGCTGGATGGAACAAACTATGTTTCATGGTCAATGAAATGTAGTTTACTTCTACGCAGAGAAGATTTGTGGGACATTATAGCAAACCCACCAGATGTGAGTAGCTGGGATCCTGCTAATGATGATGATAAAGAAAAGTTACAAGACTTTAAACTGAAGAATGAGCAGGCTTTATGCATCATAGGACTGACTCTCTGTGATCAGCAGCTTGTCCATATTCGTGGAGAAGAAAATGCTGCAAACTGCTGGGAGAACCTCAGGAAGATTTATGTTCGGGACAGTGTAGGAGCACATATAAATCTTACACGCAAGCTTTTTCGAACGCATCTTCAGAGGAATGGAGATATGTTAGTTCATTTAAACTGTATGAAGAGCATTTTTCAAGATTTGAAAGAAAAAGAGCTTATATTTAATGAACTACAACAAGTCTACATAATATTATCTTCATTAGATCAAAGCTATGATGACTATGTGACTTCGTTAGAGGTATTGCCAAAAGAAAGCCTCTCATTAACCGAGATTACAGGCAGGCTACTAGAAGAAGCCAGAAGAAGGCGTGAGCGTGACGAGCTGAGAGAAGATAAGAAAGAAGAGAAATTATCTTCAAAGCTTGAAAGAAACCAGCATAGCAAAGTAAAGCACCCGGAAGAAGAGAAATTATCTTCAACGGCATACACAATTAAAAAGTGTTTTAATTGTGGAGGCAGAGGACATTTGGCAAGATTCTGCAAAAAGAGAAAAAGCCAGAATGTAAAAAAGCCAAAGAAAGCATTTGAACTAGCCACGTTTAGCAACTTTGATGTGAAGAATAATTTATGGGTGGTTGACAGTGGAGCATCCCACTGCATCACAAGAGATAAGACTAAATTTATAAAAATGTCTACAAGTTCTCAACATATATCTCTTGCTAATGGCTGGAACCTGAAAGCGAAAGGTCAAGGTTTTGCACGTTGTCCGTACATAAACCAGGATATAAAAATGTTGTATGTACCGCAACTAAAGTTTAATTTGCTTTCAGTAAGGGTATTAGATAAATTAGGTTATGTAATTACTTTTAAAGATAATAATTGCATAATTGAAAAAGATAACAAAAGGGTAACTGCAGCTTTAAATGGAACATTATATGTATTAGATAATAGAAAGAAAGGGGAGGCACAAACTGTATTTAATAATATTAAGCCTCATGATGAATGTATCCATTTATTGCATAGGCGTTTGGGGCATGTAAATTTTAAAATGCTAAAACGTACAGTTGAGTTATCTGAAGGAATAAGGTTAAAACCTTGTGATAAATATTTGCGTTGTAATGTTTGCTGTGAAGATAAGAGCAAGGTATTGCCTGCAAATAGGTTAAATGGTTTCAAAACAAAAGAACCTTTAGAAGTAGTATTTGCAGACATAATAGGTCCAAAGAAACCCAGTATGGGGGGTGCTAGATATATACTGAGCATTATGGACCATTATTCTAGATATGGGTTTTGCTATTTAATGAAAAGCAAAACTGAAACATATCAACATTTTTTCAATTGGCTTAGGTTTGCTGAAAGAAAGTCTAAACGACAACTGATAACCCTGGTGACAGATAATGGTACGGAATTTATTAATAACAAATTCCAGAACAGACTTAAGGTAGCTGGAATAGAGCATAAGAAGTCTGCTCCATACAGGCCAGAACATAACGCTTTTATTGAAAGAAGAGGCCAAACACTACAGGCAATGGTTAGAACAATGTTAAATGATTCTGGGTTACCTGATTCTTTGTGGGGGGAGGCTACAATGTGTGCTAATAACATATTGAACAACGTTGTTAATACAACAACAGGTGAAATTCCATTCACCAGATGGCATGGCAGGAAACCTGATCTAAGTTACCTGCACACATTTGGTGCACCAGCATGGGTGCATATTCCTGCACAACTCACAAAAAAAGGGCAACATAGAGCTAAAAGATTTTTCTTCGTTGGTTATCAGGCAAACCATAGGGCATATAGATTTTGGGAGAAAGGCACATCTAAAGTGTTATGTAGTGCTAGTGCCCAATTTCTAGAACATGAAGGATGGGAGAAATCAGAACAGGATGTCAATCCCTAACACTTATTTCATATTCTATCCTATTCTATCCTATGTTGTATATTCTATTCTATATTCTATTCTATTCTGAATCCTATTCTGTCCTATTCTTATTTCATATTCTATCCTATTCTATCCTATGTTATATTTTCTATTCTATATTCTATTCTATTCTGAATCCTATTCTAGCCTATTCTGTTCTTATTCCATATCCTATCTTATCTTATCCCATGTTATATATTCTATTCTACATTCTATTTCTATTCTGAATCCTATTTGAGCCTATTCTATTCTTATTCCATATTCTATCCTATCCTATTCAATATTATACACTGCTCATAAAAAAATAAAGAGAACACTTAAACAACACAATGGAACTCCAAGTCAATCATGCTTCTGTGAAATCAAACTGTCCCCTTAGGTAGCAACACTGATTGACAGTCCATTTCACCTGGTGTTGTGCAAATGGAATAGACAACAGGTGGAAAGCAGAGGCAGGTAGCAAGACATCCCCAATAAAGGAGTGGTTCTGCAGGTGGTGACCACAGACCACTTCTCAGTTTCCTATGCTTTCTGGCTGATGGTTTGGTGACTTTTGAATGCTGGCGGTGCTTTCACTCTAGTGGTAGCATGAGACGGAGTCTACAACCCACACAAGTGGCTCAGGTAGTGCAGCTCATCCAGGATGGCACATCAATGCGAGCTGTGGCAAGAAGGTTTGCTGTGCCTGTCAGCGTAGTGTCCAGAGCATGGAGGCGCTACCAGGAGACAGGCCAGTACATCAGGAGACGTGGAGGAGGCCGTAGGAGGGCAACAACCCAGCATCAGGACCGCTACCTCCGCCTTTGTGCAAGGAGGGACAGGAGGAGCACTGCCAGAGCCCTGCAAAATGACCTCCAGCGGGCCACAAATGTGCATGTGGCTGCTCAAACGGTCAGAAAGAGACTCCATGGGGGTGGTATGAGGGCCCGACGTCCACAGGTGGGGGTTGTGCTTACAGCCCAACACCGTGCAGGACGTTTGGCATTTGCCAGAGAACACCAGGATTGGCAAATTCGCCACTGGCGCCCTGTGCTCTTCACAGATGAAAGCAGGTTCACACTGAGCACATGTGACAGACGTGACAGGGTCTGGAGATGCCGTGGGGAACATTCTGCTGCCTGTAACATCCTCCAGCATGACCGGTTTGGCAGTGGGTCAGTCATGGTGTGGGGTGGCATTTCTTCAGGGGGCCGCACAGCCCTCCATGTGCTCGCCAGAGGTAGCCTGACTGCCATTAAGTACCGAGATGAGATCCTCAGACCCCTTGTGAGACCATATGCTGGTACGGTTGGCCCTGGGTTCCTCCTAATGCAAGACAACGCTAGACCTCATGTGGCTGGAGTGTGTCAGCAGTTCCTGCAAGACGAAGGCATTGATGCTATGGACTGGCCCGCCCGTTCCCCAGACCTGAATCCAATTGGGCACATCTGGGACATCATGTCTCGCTCCATCCACCAACGCCACGTTGCACCACAGGCTGTCCAGGATGCTTTAGTCCAGGTGTGGGAGGAGATCCCTCAGGAGACCATCCGCCACCTCATCAGGAGCATGTCCAGGCGTTGTAGGGAGGTCATACGGGCACGTGGAGGCCATACACACTACTGAGCCTCATTTTGACTTGTTTTCAGGACATTACATCAAAGTTGGATCAACCTGTAGTGTTTTTTTTCCACTTTAATTTTGAGTGTAACTCCAAATCCAGACCTCCATGGGTTGCTCAATTTGATTTCCATTGATAATTTTTGTGTGATTTTGTTGGACCCTCGCCTGGGCTGCTGGAGGGACCCCCCCATTCCCCCTAACACCCCCCTCCCCATCAGTCCGGAGGTGGGGGACTGGGGACCCCCAACCGGAACCCCCAAGCCCAGCAACGCTCGCCGGAGGGGCTTCTCCCCAAGAGGAGGGGGGGAGCCGGGCCCCCCTCCCTTTCCAGCCCCTCCGCAGCAGAAGCTTCCCTGGAGCGGAGGGCTGCGGGGGAACCCCCAGAGGTCATCTGGCCGGACCCCGGGGGCAGGATCCACGGCCCTTCGCGGCCTCCGGGCAGACGCTCGCGGGAACCTTCCCCTCCCCCCCCACCCGCGAGCGACGCTCCCGCGGAGGACGCCCTTTGCAGCCGGCGGGGGTCAAGCCGGGGAAATCCCACGGGGACCCCGGCGGCGGGCTGCAACAACCCGCGACTGCGCACGCGTCCCCACCGCTCCCGCACCGGGCTGGTGCGCACGCGCGGCCGTAGAGAGAGAGCGTGAGAGCGAGGTGGGGGGAGGGAGAAAAAGTGAGGCGGAGCATGCGCAGTCGGCATCTCCGGGCGTCGCGGGAGCCATGCTGATTTTCCGCCCAAAGCGAGACTCGGACGGGGGCGGGGGCCGCCGGAAGGGGGCCGCGCCGGCGAGCCGTTTTTTCGGGACTCGGTTCATTCGCCGGCCGGCTGCGCGCGGCGGGGGAGGCGGAAAGAAACGGTCCTCCGGCAAGCATCCGGGCTTTTCGGAACGACGGGCCGCGACGAGGTCACGTGACGGCGGGGGTCCAATCGGATGGCGGTGACGTGAGGCTTTTCTCCCGCCCGCCCATGGCGGCCGCGGCAGCGCTTGGTAGGATTTTTTCGCTTCACCAACTCCATGGAGGAGAGGTTGTTTTTTTTTCCCCACCCTCGTTGTTTGTTTCCCGCTCCGGCGACGCCGTCGGGCGAGCGGGCAACGCGAATTCCTGCCGCCTTTCGCCTCCCGGGCCCCTCCCGTTCGTGGCGGCCAATGGGGAGGGCGCTCCGCGGTCACGTGACGGCCGCCTCGAGTTGTCGGGGGGCGCTGAGGGCGTCGGGGAGACTCCGGCGGGGCCTCAAAACAACGGCCAATGGGACGGGGGGGGGGGGGAAAGATTGATGGAATCAGCGAAGGGACTGAGGGGAGGCGAATTAGCGGTCATTTCCCCCCCCCCCGTTCAAGATGGAAGCGCTCGTGGAAGCGCTGCGTCATGGCATTCAGGCGAAGGTGGGGAGGGGGAGGTAGCTCCCTTCAGGCCCGGGGACCCGCCCCGAACGGAAATGACTCAGCCGCGGCATTTGGCGGCCCTTCCCCGCGGAGCGCGCCGGCCTGCGTTGGAAGGCCGAGACGCCCCCGTGGGCTTTCTAGGTGAGGGATTCCGTTGAGGCGGCTCGGCCGAGCCCCTGCCGTTTAGCATCTTTTGTGGCTGAGGCGGCTGAGGGGAGTTTCGGGTTTTGGCGGGAAGCGCCGATTGGGGCGGGCTAGGCCCGCTTTCCCGCCTGGACGCTTCATTTGCCCTGGTGGAAGGGACTGTTTCGAAGGGAGGAAAAGGACGGCGGCGGGGACGGGCCGCGGCGGCCGTTGCCCCCACCTGTCACCCTGATTCTCCCGCTGTCCAAAATGGCGCCTCTGCCGTCTCCCCTCCCTTCCCCCAGCGGTGAGCCGAGGACGACAACAGCCAACGGCCGCTCTCCTCTGGCCGTCCCGCCCCCGCGCGGCGCGGGGACCAATCGGGAGACAACGAATGGCAGCGAGGCCCAATGCGCGAGCCGGCCGCCGGAGTCGGGGGCGCTGGAGGGGGCGGCAAGCGGCAGGGTGATTGACTCGAGTCTCGGCCAATGGCGGGGCGCCATCGTCCGGCGGTCCGCCCCATGCGATCTGTCGAGGCTGCGAACGGGCGTGGCTGGGCGGGATGGTGACATCAGCCCTTCTCTCGGCCAATGGGGAGGCGGCGAGCGCCTATATAAGGGCGGTCGGGGGCAGGCCGAGAGGCGCCATTTCGTTGTAGCTAAGGAAGGAGCTCTTCTCTGCGCGCGCGAGGGGAGCCCAGCGCGAGTGCGGCGAAGAGGGGGGCGGACTCTTATCCGGAGAGATCGTCGTCGCCGACGGGCCCCAATCGCCAGCCGTCCAACTCGGATCCTCCTTCCGGCTTCCGTAGCGCTGGCCGCCCCCGCCCGTCCCACCCTTCAGGGAGAGCCCGCCGGCCGCGGCGGGGGGCGGCCACCCCCGGGCGCCCCCCCCCCCCCCCCCCCCCCGCCTTACAATCCACTGCCATCCGCGGCTCCGCTCGCTACGACCGTCCCGGCTCCCGGCGCTTCCGGACGCGGCGGCTCCCGGGACAACGCGAAGCCCCGTATTTCGTGCCCCGCGGCAGGCCCGGCGTCCCCTGAGGGCGTCGCGAGCGGGAACTCGCCTGCAGCGCCGCACAGCTGCGGAGGGCCGCCATTTTCTGAGCTTTTGCGCCGTTCGGCCGACCGAGGAACGACAGGAGGAGGAGGAGGAGGAAGGCCCGGCGCTCCCGCGCGGCCCGCCATGCAGCGGCCCCTCCCCGCGATGCGCCTGTGAGAGCCGCGCGCCCAGCAAAGGTGGGGGGCTCCCCCGAGGCCACGGAGGCGCCGGGGGCGGCGGCGGCTGCAGCGGGACCCTCCCGGGAGAGAGCCGGCGGCGGCGGAGCATCGGCGGGCATGCTGCAGAACGTGAACCCCAACGGCAAGTAGGTACCGGCGGGCAAGAGAGGCAGGGAAGGGAGGAGGAGGGGCGGGGCTGGGCCCGGCGGCGGGATTGCCTAGCAACCGGCCGCCCTCTTGCAAGCCTTCCCCGATGGGAGGGAGGTTCCCGCTTGGGTCGGTGCAGGGAGGAAGGGAGCGACCGGGCACCGGCCTCTCCCAGGTTTGATCGCTCTTGCTGGGTCAGCGCTTGGGGTTCTCCTGCCCCGGTGGATCCTCGCCCCGCTGAGCGCCCGTCGCTCCCGCCCCCCCCGCCTTTTTGCAGGCTGCTGGGCGAGGGCAATGCCGGCCTGGTGGGCCTGGCGGTGGAGTCGACGCCGGGCAAGCGGATCCGCAAGCCGTCCCTGCTCTACGAGGGCTTCGAGAGCCCCACCATGGCCTCCGTCCCGGCCCTGCAGCAGCAGCAGCTGTCGCAGGCCGTCCCGGCTCCTCCCGAAGTCACCAACCCCAAGAAGCCCGGCCGGGTCACCAACCAGCTCCAGTACCTGCACAAAGTGGTGATGAAAGCCCTCTGGAAGCACCAGTTCGCCTGGCCTTTCCGCCAGCCGGTGGACGCCCTCAAGCTGGGGCTCCCGGTAACCGACCCTCCTTCCCTGCTCTTGGGGGGTGGGGGGGGGGGGGTTTGTTGTGATGGGGGGCTGCGGACGGGCACATCCCGCTTGGCTGCTCCTGGCTCTTTCCCCGCGAAGCCCCTCCCTGGGTGGGCGAGCGCAGGGCACCTGGTCCATCGTCTCCGGCTGCTGCCGCCGCCACCACCACTGGGTCGGCTTTTTGTCTCAGTCTCCCCCCCCCCCGGTCAGGAGGCCGCTTCCCTTAGCGGAGCGACAGTCAGTCAGGGTCCTTGTGAGTGGTTAGGGTCTCTTCCCACACGCACCCCCACAACCACCCTGAGAGTGTCTGGGTGGGGGGGGGGGCCGTGTGGAGGTTGCGGCTGGTCCTCCTCCCTCATGTCCCTACAAAGGCATGGATGAGAGGATGGAGCTGCTTTCTGCGCCCTTCCCCTTCTAATCTCTTGTGACCTGAATGCGTTTTGCAGATTTCCCATCCATGACTTTGTAGAAGACATCAAGCGGCCCCCCCAAATTAGCGGTCGGCACCTAAGGAGTTAAAGCCCGGAGGTAAAATTGTTTTTGCCCACCAAGGTGGCTACGTAGCAGCGCAGTCCTTTGAGTAGGGTTGATCCTTGGGGGGTGGGGGTGGGGGGGCGGAAAGCTTTCTCAGGTGTCCCCAAGGCCAGAAGGGAGTGAGGGAGGGGGCTTCCTTGCGTGTTGGCCAGATTTTCAGTCCGCTTTAAAAGAGCCAGGCAGGGTATCTTGTCCTCCCACGTGCGTTGTTGCCCGAGGGCTGCTTAGTTGCAAGGTTGCCTAGACAGTGAGGGGCACCCCTGGGTGTCTGGCTGCGGCTTGCATTGCTGCGTGAGGAGCGGCTGCGGTGTCCCTGATGGCCAGGGCCTGCGTGTCCCCCCCCCCCCCTCTCCGCAGGACTACCACAAGATCATCAAGCAGCCGATGGACATGGGCACCATCAAGCGGCGCCTGGAGAACAGCTACTACTGGAGTTCGGCCGAATGCATGCAGGACTTCAACACCATGTTCACCAACTGCTACATCTACAACAAGGTGAGCCCAGAGACGAGGCTTGCTTGGAGCCACCTCTGGGCGCTCCTGGTCCCCCCTTCAAGGGACGAAGGCCTTGGCTTTGAATGGCTTGCTTTTAATCCTGAGCACCAGGTCCCTAATTGGCTACGGCCGTGCCGAGTGTGAGTTCAGATCTGCAGGAAGTTTTGCCTTGGTTGTTCTAGTGCAGATGGGCCATCGTGGGAGGAAGTTGTTTTCTTGTTGTACAAAGGTCTGGTTCAAGCTAATTTTGGGGATCCATTGGGAAATAAGAACCGTAACCTCAGTTATGTGGACTGTTGAACCCTCATCCGCTCTTTTTGGAAAGCTTTTGCGGGCACCCCTGTTTTGGCGGCGCAGTCTTGAGTTGTTTTTAGCGCTGAGCTTTTTAATATCGGCTCTGTCTGAAGGTTTTGGTAGGAAAGCGGTGCTTGAAGCGGGAGCAGCATCCGTCTGCAAAGCTTTTGACTGCAATCTGCTCCTTGCCCTTTGGCTGATTGTTGCTCGTTGCAGCCCACAGACGATATTGTGCTGATGGCCCAGACGCTGGAGAAGATCTTTCTGCAGAAAGTGGCCCAGATGCCTCAGGAGGAGCAGGAGATTGTCATCACGGTGGCCAAGAACAGCCACAAGAAGGGAGCCTCTCGGGCAGCAGGTAAGCAGAAAGGCGCAGAGGTCCAGGCACTAGGTTGGGGGGGGGGGAACAACCCAGGGGAAGGTGTTGAACCCTGTGTCCCCTTACAGGTGTGTGTGCTCTGGTTGGGAACGGGCCGTGGGGGGGGGTGGACTTGCTGCTTCGGCTAATCTCTGGCGATTCTCTTCCCCCAGCCCTCCTGGCCGCAGCCAATGCCGCCGCCCAGCAAGTTCCGGCCATCTCTTCGGTGTCCCACACCGGGTTGTTCTCCAGCAGCACAGACATCCCTACCACCATCATCAGCATCCCCCACCCCTCCGTCATCTCCACCCCTCTCCTCAAGCCACTGCACTCCACCGCGGCCTCCCAGCCGCTGCTGGCTGTCCCTGCGCCCACGCACCCGGTGACCAAGGTGAGCTCGGAGCCCCAGGCCGGGGGCACCAGGGTCGGCTAGGTAGGAAGCCCGGGAGGTGGGCCCCCAGGGGCTTTGGCTGCCGCCCTCTGGAAGAGCGTGTGGTCCCATCGGCATTCCCCCCCGCCCCCCCCCAAGCTACACTACAGCACCCTGGGAACTCACCAAAAGCTGCTTTCTTGCCGTCCCCAGAAAAAAGGCGTCAAGCGGAAAGCGGACACCACGACTCCCACCCCCACAGCCATCATTGCCACCAGCGGGGGAGAGTCTTCCCCCTCCGCTGCCATCTTGGAGACCAAGGCAGCCAAGATTCCCGCCCGGAGGGAGAGCGGGCGCCCCATCAAGCCTCCCCGCAAAGACCTGCCGGATTCGCAGCAGCACCAGACGTCCAAGCGAGGCAAGCTCTCGGAGCAGCTCAAGTACTGCAACGGCATCCTCAAGGAGCTCGTCTCCAAGAAGCACGCGGCCTACGCTTGGCCCTTCTACAAGCCCGTCGACGCTTCCGCGCTGGGTCTCCACGACTACCATGAGATTATCAAGCACCCGATGGATCTCAGCAGCGTTAAGGTGAGCTGGAAGGGCGAGGGACGGGTTAGGGTTCCCTTGAATTGCTGGGGGGTGGGGTGGGGGAGAACCTTGGGAGAGGGGAGCCCCCAGGAGGGGGATGGATGGCAGCAGGCAGTCTCTCCTTGGGCGGGGAGAGTGCAGGGACAGAGCCAGGCGTCAGGCAAGGAAGTCCCTGGTGGCTTCCTTTTCCTCACTTTTGCCTCCCTCCTCTGGGTGAGATGAATCTTATCTGTGTTGCACCTTCTATGTTGTTTCCTTTGTAGCCTCCCTTCGTTAGTTTTACAAATGACTCCAGTGGGGGAACACAGCAAGACACAATTTTCTGGTTTTCCCTCATAACGTTGTGGGTTGGGTTGAAAGAGGGACTTGCAGTTTCCTGCTTTCTAGCCCGGTGCTTTTGGCCGCTAGACCAAACTGGCTTTCTGTGTAGAGTACTAGCGTTTAAAAGAGGGGAGCTTATGCTTCCCTGCCCCCTAAAGGCGGCCATCCTTTTTCTTCCTTTTCTTTGCAATAAAAGAGTGTAAAACCCGGGCCGAGAGAGAGAGAGAGAGAGAGAGAGAGAGGGTGGGGAAAGGCTGGGCGTAGGGCATAGCAGAGGAACGCCCCCATCCCGCCCCGCCCCCTGAGCATTTCCTCAACAGTAAAAGGACATTTCCAAAAATGCTGCACTTCTGCTTGGCGGCCTTGCTTTTGCAGGCATGATATTCTTCTGATTAAAATTGGAATTCTGATTTTTTGGGGGAATCGCCCCCTCCTTTCCCCCCACCCCTTCTTCTCCTCCTTCCCCTCCCCTCGGAGGCCCTGAGTCAGGAGTTGCTGGCGCGGCTCCAGTCCCGCGTTGCCTCAGGAAGGGAAAGGCAAAAAGGAAGAGCCGCGGCGGCGCTTTGCAACGGCAGCAGCGGCTCCTGGTTTTGCCTTTCCCTTCCCGAGGCAACGCGGGACTGGAGCTGCGCCGGCGGTAGCAACTCTTGACAGCCTCAGCCGGATACCTGAGCGGAGCCCGGGCGGTGCGAGCGGAGGCCGCTGAGCGGCAGCAAAAGGGAGCTGGGCCAGCCACAGACCAGCCTCCGTGCAACACGCCGCCGCCCGGCCCTGGCGAGGGAAAGCAGCGGGCGCTCCCTGGGCGCGCGGCGGGGGGTCTCTTGGCCGGCCCCGTGTTTTTTTTCAGAGCGGAATATCATGCCTGCTTTTGGTGTAGGGAAGGATGGCAAATTATATAGTGCTGGATATTATTTCCAGGCACCCATGTCAAGTAGTTCAGCTGGTGTGCAGGAGGGGCACGAAAGTGGTGGGTAGTCTGGGTGATGAATGATGGGGTGGGCTCGCTAGACTCCACTTGGCCATGTCCCCGGGACACTTTGCGGAAGGCTAGAGGGACGACCTGCAGCATCCTCAATTGGGAATTCAATGGGTCCCGTGGGGAGATTTTGTTGCCAAGAGATTGTACGGCCGTCTTGCGAGTGCGTTGAAAGCTCTGGATTTCGTGGCCTCACGGTGTTCCTTCCCCCCTCATTTCCCTCCCCTTTGTCCCTCCGGCCTCAGCGCAAGATGGAGAACCGGGAGTACCACGATGCGCAGGAGTTTGCCTCCGACCTGCGGCTGATGTTCTCCAACTGCTACAAGTACAACCCTCCTGACCACGATGTGGTGGCCATGGCCCGCAAGCTGCAGGTGAGCCGTGAGAATCCAATGATTGGGGGGGTGGGGAGCCTTTTGGTGGCCAGAGCAATAATGGGATTTTGTCTCCGTGCTCGTCCTGCAGGACGTCTTTGAATTCAGCTACGCCAAGATGCCTGATGAGCCTCTCAACATCAGCCCCCCCTCAACCTCACTCCCGCAGCCGGGTCTTCTGATGAAGTCCTCCACAGATGACTCCTCCAGCGACGAGGAGGAAGAGGATGACGACGAAGAGGGGGACGACGACGAAGAGGGAGATGAAGATGAGAGCAGCAGCGAGAGCTCCTCGGATTCCGAGGAGGAGAGTTCGGACTCCGAAGAGGAGCGGGCCAATCGGCTGGCTGAGCTGCAGGAACAGGTGAGGCAGCCCCCACCACCACCACCACCACGGCCTTTGTGGGAGCCAGGGGAGAGAAGGGAGAGGGCCCTGGGTAATTTCTCCTTCCGCCTTTCCTCCTCCAGTTGCGGGCAGTGCACGAGCAGCTGGCCGCCCTCTCCCAGGGGCCGGTTTCCAAGCCCAAGAAGAAGCGCGACAAGAAGGAGAAGAAGAAGAAGAAAAAGTCGGACAAGCGCAAAGCCAAAACGGGAGACGAGGAGGGCCGCGCTCACCCGGCCCAGCTGAAGAAGTCGAAGAAGGCCGGCGGAGGCGGCGGGAGCAGCGGCGGGAGCAAGTGAGTAGCAGGGATATGTGGCGCGAGGGGGGAAGACGTCAGCTGGGTGATGACTCTCTTTCCCCGGCGGATCGACCGTGGCGAGCTCTGTGTGTCAAAACAAGCCAAGACAGTCTGACAGCTGCTGCTCCTTCCCTCCCCGACCCCCTTTTCTGGCGGGCGAGGGCCGGTGGGCTTGCCCGTCACCTGAACGCCCCTCTCCCCCTCGGCCAGGAACACCAAGAAGTCGGTCCCCAAGGCGGTGGTGGCTCCCCCGATGCCCGTGCTCTTTGACTCGGAGGAGGAGGAGGAGAGCAAGCCCATGAGCTACGACGAGAAGCGCCAGCTCAGCCTGGACATCAACAAGCTGCCCGGGGAGAAGCTGGGCCGGGTGGTGCACATTATCCAGTCGCGGGAGCCCTCCCTGAGGGACTCCAACCCGGAGGAGATCGAGATCGACTTCGAAACCCTCAAGGCCTCCACGCTGCGGGAGCTGGAGCACTACGTCCTCTCCTGCCTGCGCAAGAAGCCTCGGAAGCCCTACAGCGAGAGTGAGTCTGGGCGCGGCACTCCCAGGGGGCGGTGGCGGGAGGGGGATCCTCACAGCCTGGCTCTGATGACGCCCAAGGGGCTGGGCCTGCAATTGGAGAGGGGGGAGGGGGCTGGCAGAAAGGGGGCCCCTCTGGACTAGGCTGGCATATCTGGCCTTGCCCTGTTTCATGGCAGGCAGGCCAGGTACCCCCAGGGGGACGGGAAAAGAGAGAAAGATGCGTGTCTCGTCCTGCCCCCGTTTGTCTCCCGCGTTGCCTTTGGTTTTGCAAAACAGCCTGGATTGGTCCTCCTCCTCCAGTGGTGGTGGCGGCTCTATGTTGCTGCTCTAGGGCTCCTGGGAGGGTTTCAGGGCTAGGTTCAGGCAGCCCCTCTTCTCCACACACACACACACACACACACACACACACACCCCGGGTAGAGATGGCGTCTCTCTTCACGGCGCAGGCAGTCCTGATTCCAGGGAGGGTTTCATGCTGGCCTTGTTTACCAGAGAGCCTGGATAGGAAAACCACAGAAGGATTTTTCTCTTGGGCTGGGGGGAGGGGAGGGAAGAAATCTCTGGGTATAGCATCAGCATGATAACCACGGCTGTGACCTTCCCCATCCTGTCTACTTGGGGAGGAGTTTTGCAGCCCTTGAGGGATTCCTTTAGAAAGCAGCAGCTGCTTTGCAACCTTGAATTTTGCATTCCTCCTCCTCCTCCTCCTCTTGTGGGTCTTTGTCCTTGAACTCCCTCCTCCTCTGGGCAGCTGGATTTGCCTGGGAAAGCCTCCCCATCATCGCCTGGGCCTGCCCAGCCCTGTCGTTTTAGGAGGGGCTGTGCCCATTGGTGGTGCTGGCCTCACTGCCCAGGTTGCCATTTTGAAGCTCCCCAGCTGTGGAGGGGAGCAGGAAACTCTCTTAAAAAGACAAACCCTTTAAGGATTCTGGTCTCAACTTGGATTTCCTCCGAAGGTCCTGATCAGTGGTGTTTTAGGCAGGGCTTAGTTGCATCCCCTTCCAGCCCACTTCCTCCACTGCACATCACGCTGCCCCAGATGCCCCCTGCGGCTCTTGCTGCTGTTTTCTCCAGTGGAGGAGGAGGAGGAGGGCGGGGGAGCATCCATCTTGCCCTTCTCTTCCCAAGGTTTGGCTCCCACAAGGCCTTTTCAGGACTGGAGACCCTGGTTGCTGGGCTCACCTTTGACAATACCAGTTGTTGGGGTTTCTTTTAACCACGGTTTAACCAGAGTTGGGTGGGCTCATAGACCACGCAGCCTGGAAACAAGGCTTGCTACGGGGTAGCAGTAGGGGTCTCGGACCCCAGCTGGATGGCCTCTGTTGCCGGACGGCTTGTCCTTTGCCGGCTGAAGCAGCCCAGCAGGGTTTGTGCATGTGTGGCTAGCCCCACGGGAGTCCCTTGACCAGGATTCTCTCCTCCGCAGCCCTGAAGAAGCCGGTGGGCAAGACGAAGGAGGAGCTGGCCCTGGAGAAGAAGCGCGAGCTGGAGAGGCGCTTGCAGGATGTCAGCGGGCAGCTGAACTCGGCCAAGAAGCCGCCCAAGAAAGGTCAGTCGGTCTCCAGCCGCAGCAGGCGCCGTGGGCTCTGGGGGAGGGACGGGTTTTGTTTTTTTTTGCCTCTCCTGGTCCAAGGCTGACCACCTTCCTGTCCCTCGTTCCCTCCTCCTCCTGCAGCCAATGAGAAACCGGAGTCTGCCCAGCAGCTGCCCATCTCCCGCCTGAGTGCCAGCAGCTCCAGCTCCGACTCCAGCAGCTCCAGCTCCTCCTCCTCTTCCTCGGACACAAGCGACTCGGACTCCAGCTAGGCGGCCGCGGGGGCGAGCGAGGAGAGACGGGACGGCGGGAGGGAGGCGCCGGAAGAGGAGGCCGGTTCCGCAGGATCGGAACCCGGAAGAGCGGGACGAGCGAGGGGCTTCCCCCCCCCCCCGGGGGGGGTGTCAGCGTTGGGAAGGCTCGGCCGCTGGCTCCCCTCTCCTCCCCACTGGACCGCGGTGGGGGCGACAGCTGGTCCCCCACCCTGTTTGTGCTTCGGTTGGAGGGGGGGGCGCTGGGACTGTGTACAGGTTGTTCTAGGAGGGGAGGCCGCCTTGAACTCCAAAGCCTTTGTGTAGTTTTTATCCGGCATTTAGCGAGTTTTGAGTTTGGTGACGCTCTTTCTCCGGAGAGACAGAAGACATGGCCTGGGGTGGGGTGCGCTTTCCCCCCCACCTCCGTGCTCCGGCTTGGAGCCCCCTCCCCTCTCAGGTGGGGGAGGGGAGGAAAGTTGCCTCCTCCTCACTTACTCCCCCCACCGGCACTCGAGGTTCTTTATTTATTCCCCTCCCCCCCCCCTTCTTCTCCCCTCGTTGGCTTCCCTGGACCCGGAGTGAGTGCAACCGTGTTATGTCCTTGGCACAATCGCCACCGCATGTTCTTTGCCCCTCGGGGGCGGCTGCCCTTCGGAAGAGGAGAGGCGGCCCTCTTGAGTTTTTTTTACGTTGACTGTATATTTTTTCTACTGTTTCTTTGATTCCCACTTATTCATCTTCTAGGACTCTGTTCCATCTTACTGTATGTTAAATCTTCTGGTTCTTTAACATGTAAATAAAACAAAAAATGGTACAAGCCAGTGTCTATAGGGGCTGAGTGGGGTGTGCAGAGGTTGAAGGGTGAGCTAAGGCAACCCTGGGAGTTGAGGGCATAAAAGGGGACCTTGTTCCCCTCCTCTGTTCTAGAGAGAATCTGCAGGGGGTCTCCCCCCCCCCCCCCCCAAGCCCAGCCCATCCTTGAGGGTCCCCAAGAAGGTGAACATCCCACATTCCAGCAACTGGCCTGTTGGGGATCACAAAGGGGGGAGGGGTACAGTCTCTTCCTGTCCTCGGATGCTCCTTTGGTGCAGGAGAAACCCCGCGGCCGTTTGGGTGCTGCGTAGAAGGTTTTAAGTTTTTATACACGGTTTTTCCCTTGGAGGGAAAGATTGGAAATGTTCTGTCTTTAAAATTGCCGGCTGAATATAAAGACAGACCAGGCAAACTCTACAAAGGCTTCCATACGAAGTTTCTTTATTGGAATCACAAGGCATCCTCAAGGTATAACTCACAGTTATGTGGAGATTCATCTTAAATCTTGGTGCACAGTTGACTTCGTAGTGTGAAAGTATGGTGGTCTTCGTCCCATAATTCTGGGGTTTCCCACTGTGGAGGGAAAGATTGGAAAGCCGCTTCCGTTTTCCTCGCCGATATCTGCCCCCGTCCACTTCACGGCCCCTGCCCTGTAACGATTCAGCAGGACTCCTTTTGCCATAATGGGGCCTGCCCAGCCTGGTCGCAAAACAGATCACCCCAATGGGTGCTTTTTCAAAAGGCAACTGGACTTCCTTTGTTTTGCCTTGAAAAGATTTTGCTTATCATCCCTCGGTTCAACTGAAGGAAGTGAAACGTCTTCAAGGAAAAAGAAAGGAAGTGCCGTTAGTTGCCTTTTGAAAAAACCACCATTGGGACAGCTGTGATCTGGATCATAGATAAAATGTCACATATTTTTTATTTTTCCAGGGTTTTTTGGGTGGCAGCCATTAAGCAAATCTTTGCC
>NW_020717919.1:13484-30765 GCF_900518725.1 Notechis scutatus | reverse complement strand
GTAGCAGTATTGTCTGTGGTATTGAACAGCTTTACATCATCAGCGAAAAGAACGCAATTGCTCTTAATGTGATTACTAATATGGACTACATTTCCCAGGATACCTTAACTACATTTACCATGATGCATTCCCTTAAGGGGACAGCTCCCAATTCCTAACTAACTATAAACTGTCTGGACAGCACACTCCGCGTCTGGAATTATAAATTCCACTACCAACTAAATATTAATTAACTATATAACTAAGATAAACAGTAAACAGTAATATAGCATCAAACAAAGCAAAGCATGTAAAGCTTGATGCAATCTTCAAGTTCAGTCTTTCTCCGCAGCAACACTAGGTCAGTGACCAGTCTGGTGTAGAGCTTCTTGGTGAAAGTCTGCTGGTTGCAGGAGGAATCTTGCGACCTCACTATCAGGACCTCAACTTGGCGGACTAGTCCATCAGAGCTGGGCAGGATTTGATGCACAAGTCCCATAGGCTACAAGTTCCGATGCACATCCTTGTCTTTTAGCAAGACAAGGTCTCTTTCTTCAAGGTTCGGTTCTTTGGTCTTCCATTTACGGCAGTCTTGTAGGGTAGACAGGTACTCTTGCTTCCAATGATTCCAAAAGGTATTGGCAAGCTGTTGAACTTGTCTCCATTGTTGTTTGTACAAGTCCTTAGAGTCAAAGTTCCCTAACGGTGCGGGCCAGTCACCCGTCTTCTGAGTTAGCAAGGTAGCTGGAGTGAGATTAGTTGGATTCTCAGGATCTGAGGAAACCGGAACTAAAGGTCAACCGTTGATGGTGGCTGCGACTTCTGCCATCAGGGTGGATAGAGTCTCATGTGTCAGCATAGGTGCCTTCATCAACATGGAATCCAGGAACTTGCGAGCTATTCCGATCATGTGTTCCCATGCTCCTCCCATATGGGATGCATGGGGCGGGGGGGGGGGTTAAATATCCATACACAATTGTTAGCTTTAAGGTAGCCATCAATTGGTGAGTTAGGGTGAATGCCTTCCTCAATCTGTAATTCTTTACAAGCTCCTACAAATTTCATTCCACGGTCAGATCTAAATACCTTGACTGGGCCTCTGCAGGGTTGAAACCTTCTTAGGGCATTGATGAAGCAAGAAGCGTCCATAGATTTGATTACTTCGATATGGACAGCTCGGATGCTGAGACATATGAAGAGCACTGCCCATCATTTGCTGTTAGCTTGACTATCCCTGGTCTGTAGGGCAGACACTGACCAAGGGCTGAATACATTGAGGCCTACATTGGTGAACGGTGGCTCAGAACTCAGGCTCTTGGGTGGTAGGTCAGCCATCATCTGGTGTAGAGTCGCGCCCTGTTGTTTATGACAATGCAAGCATCTCTGCAGAACAGTCTTAATGTATCTTTTGGCGCCTATGATCCAGAGTCTATTCGCTCTGATGGCACCTTCTGTGAAGTGGCGGCCTTGATGGTGGACTATTTCATGGTAGTGTCATACTAACAGGTTCATTACATGTTGGCGAGCAGGAAGGATGATGGGGTGTTTGCTGTATGAGGCCATTTCAGCTTTGTGTAGGCGTCCGCCTACTCGAAGTAACTCTTGGCTGTTGAGGTATGGGTTCAATTCCAGAAGTGGACTAGATTGTGGTATGGGATTTCCTGCTTTCAGGCATCCAAATTCCAATGGATATGCATCTTGTTGTGCACTTCTCATTATTCATCTCTCTGCCTGGGTATAGCAGTCTGGGAAGCTTGACTGGAAGCTTTTCTGGTGACCTAGGAGACAGACAATTGTGCAAACAATCACAGTCACAGCCAGTATGAGAGATTTCCATTGGGAGAAGTGCTCAAAGCGAGCAGGTTCTAAGGGGACTTCCTTCTTGTGTTTGACCATTGCTGCCATACAAACAACCTGTTCCTTCGCCTTCTTGACTAGAGGTCGAATGTCAGCATCCTGATCTGGATCTAGGAGCTCATAAAGTTCAGGTTCCCCTGGCTTCAGGGTGTCTGTATGCAACAAGAACTCGGGGCCTTTGAGCCAGGTCAATTCTGCTAACCGGGATGCAGGAATAGACCTTGTAGCATGGTCTGCAGGGTTCTGGTCTGTTGGTACATACCGCCACTGCTCGGGTTTGGAAACTCTACTGATCTGCTCTACTCTGTTGCTCACGTAGACATAGAAGTGTCTGCTCTCATTGTGAATGTAACCCAGTACCACCTTGCTGTCTGTATAGAAAGTGGTGGGTTCTAACTGAAGATCTATCATCTTCGTTATCATGTCTGCTAGTTCCGTGGCCAGAGCACCTCCGCAAAGTTCCAGCCGTGTTATAGTATGACCTTGTTGCGGTGCCAGTTTTGCCTTACCCATGACAAATCCGATGTACACATTGCTCTCCCTGCTGTAGACTCTGAGGTATGCCACGGCTGCAACTGCCTTTGTTGATGCATCTGAAAAAACATGCAGTTCCTTTCTTTGTGCCGTGGCGGGTGAGATAGGAACATACATCTGCTGTAGGTGAATGTCTTGGAGACAGCATAGAGAGTTGCACCATGTCTCCCATTCTTGCTTCTGCTCTGGTGGGAGCGGTTCATCCCAATCTTTGGTGTTTTGGGAGAGCGTGCGCAGTAGGATTCTACCTTGAATGGTGACAGGGACTGCAAAACCTAGAGGATCGAACAGGCTGTTAACCATTGACAGTACTCCTCTCCTTGTGAAGTCAGTCTTTAGGGCTGGGGTTTTGAAGGTGAAGAAGTCTTTCTTCAAGTCCCAACACAGGCCGAGACTGCATTGGATAAGGGGGGCATCGCTGCCAAAATCGAGGTCTTGCAGTCCCTTGGCATGGTCCTCGGGATTGAAGGCCTTTAGTACTTCTTCTCTATTGGAAGCTATCTTATGTAGTCTGAGGCTGGCATTCCCTAGCATTTGCCATGTATTCTTCAAGAGGTCTATGGCCTCTGCTGGGGTGGATACAGATTTCAAGCCGTCGTCCACGTAGAAGTCGTGTTCTACGAAGCGTGTAGCTTCTGCTCCATATTTGTCTCTGCCCTCTCAAGCTGTACGTTGTAGACCTTAGTTCGCAATTGCAGGGGAAGAGCCATTGCCAAAGACATGCACCCTCATTCTGTATTCCGAAATCTGTTGGGTGTGCTGTTTGTCACTGAACCACAGGAAATGGAGATAGTTGCGGTGATCTTCCCATACGAGGAAGGAATAGAACATCTGCTGTATGTCAGCCATAATGGCTATGGCTTCTTTTCTGAAGCGAATGAGCACCCCAAGGAGACTGTGAGATCAGGTCCTGTAAGAAGGGCCTTGTTCAGAGAGTGGCCTTGGAGCTGTGCGCTGGTGTCAAAGCCTACGTGCATTTGGCCTGGTTTCTGAGGATAGTACACTCCAAAGAATGGCAGGTACCAACATTCATCTTTCCCCAGGGGCGGGGCCGGCTCAGCATGTCCATTCTGTACCATCTTGTCCATGAACTCCACCAGGTGAGCTTTCATCTCTGGCTTCTGGTTCATGATTCGTCTCAGACTAAAGAGGTGAGAGAGCGCATGTTGTTGGTTGTTTGGTAAGCATTGTCTGGGTGTGCGAAAGGGTAGTGGAGTGACCCAACTACCATTTGCATCCTGTTGAAATTCCTTATCCATGAGCTGTAGGAACCTTTTGTCCTCTATAGACAAGGCTAAGTTGTTGTCTTCTTTGGTAGTCTGAAACAGTGCCTCTCCAAAGATAGGTTTGACTGTTGAAAGCGTGAAATGTTCTTGGCACAGTTTCAGATGGGATGATCTTCCATTCTTGAGAACAGATGTGTTGCAATGACGAGGCAGTCGAGGTGTTTGATCATGATCAAATGAATCATGATGACTTTATTGGAGTCTAGTCTTGTATTTATACACATTTCTAGTAATCCTCTAACATTGGTTAACTTTGGTTGTTGATCAGCCTCTGTTACTGTCTAGCATAGTAATTAACACAATTAATTATCTCTAGTCAAAGTCTAACACGTTTACTTCCTCTCTCTAATCCTTACTTGCATTAGTGATTTTGTTTGTCTGAGTTGTATTTGCTTTTGTCCTTATCTGAGGTTTGCCATCCAAGATAAGAGGTTCCTGCAATTACAACTCTACACAGATGTAGCTAAGGTGCTCGCCTGGGTTGGGGCCTGCAGCCGATCGACACAGACTACTCCTGTGATTCCCCATCCTAGCTGCGTTTTGAGGTCAAATGGTGCGTATGTCGGACCCATGACTAAGTCGGTGCAAGCTAAAGCATAAGGGGCATCTACACCCAGCAAGAGTAGAATCTCTGCCTCCAAGTCTAGAGTGGGAAAGAGATGAGCCATGTGCTTCAGGTGAGGTATGTTGCTTGGTACCTCTGGTGTCACAATCTGGCTACGGTCGCTTGGTATCCCATTCCAATACAGGTGGAAGTAGGAAGTGGGAACTCCCATCTAATGACACTATACAGAGTCCAGTGGCTCTTCTCCCCGCCGTGCGTTGTGGTACAGTGCACGTTGATATTGTGAAGTGCACTTCGTCCTGTTGGACATCAAAGAGGTCGAAGAATGTGGATATGGCCAATGAGCAGGTGCTCTGATTATTCACTATCACATACATCTTCACGGCTTCTTCCGGGCATCCATCAGGGTATACATTGGCTAGACAGATCTGATGGCACGAGCAAGGGAGTAGTGGGTCGGTGCACACTGCCGTGCACTTGATACTCACCGCCGGTCTTGGTTGCGTTTTGGGAGCCTGTTGAGGAACCTTTTTCAAGGAAGGGTTAGCAGTTGACTGCTGTGGCAGATCGGAGTTTGGATGCAGAGCGGCTGGGTGCGTGTCGCTTTTGCATAGATGGCATTGCACCTTGGCTGTGCAGCATTTGGCCAAGTGTTTGGATTTGCAACACTTGTAGCAGAATCTGTACTCCCTTAACAAATCCTTCCTTTGGCACAGAGGTTTCTGTGCAAATGCTTGACACCTGTTCAGCGAGTGTTGAGAGTTGTGTAATGGGCAAAACTGGACTCTCTTTGTCGTAGGAGACTTAAATTGGGTTGTGTTCGATGGGTTCTCGACCAAACTCTTTATGGCTGAGGTCACAACCTCTATTTTATGCGTTGTCGCGAGGTTGTGTTGTCTAGCAATTTGTACTATACTCTTGAGAGGTTTAGAGTTTCGGTTGTGCTCTTTATCAGTTGGGAGATAGCTGCTTCTTATGTGGAGGTTACGAAAGCTGTTACATGACATTGTTTGATGGGCAACAAATTCTTCGAGAAGGGTGAAGGGTGGTTCTCTGTTTGGGCTCGCGGCCAAGAAGGCATCAGACAAAACAATCCATTGTTCCAGTATCTCTTTTGGTAGTCTGGTAATGATTGCTTCTTGGGTTATGAACTGATCAAGGCAAGCGAGACCTGGTAAGTCAGAACATTCTTTGGCTGTTCATAGCTGCGTAAGAATGGTGGAAAATTCCTCCAGCTTTCGGGTCTCGTTGATGGCGATACGCAGGAATCTGTCCAGTCATTCTAAGAGCGAGTATTCCATCATTGTGTTATCGCCATACTTTCGGTCCAGAGCAACCCACGAATGTTTCAGAGCTGTGCCTGGGTCATTTCTTATGGCTGAATAAGCGTCTTTCACTATTTCAACAGATCGTGGTCCCAGCCATGTCAACAGAAATTTAAGCTCTTCGCCAGGGTGCAGCCTTTCTTGTTGAATGGTACTTGTGAAAATGCGCTTCCACAGTAAGTATTCTCTGCCTGGCTTTTCGTTAAATTTATACACACTGTTAGTGCAGCTTTCCCCATCATAGTAACGGTTCTGTTTCTTCTCTGTGATGGCAGATCATCTATTGGCATAGCGTCCTCGTAGGCGTGGCATTCTGGCTCAAGGGCATGTGTTATGGACGGTTCATGGTTATCCTCAAAGTACTTTATGAGGAGGTCATGAGCTGTCACCACGTATGCAGGTAGTTTCTCTGGCTGCCGGGTGTGGGTACCACATTCATCTCGCCCCCATATCTGCTTTAGAGCTGCCTTGAGGGTGTGGTAGGAACTCCTTTGCCTGTGGATTGAGTGTGGCAATTGTGGCTGTTTGCATGCCTACCTGTTGAGAAGCCTTTGTGATCACTGGTGGGCTAAGTAGCTTTCCCAGGGGGCCATGAGACATTGGGGTAGGTATGCTGTTTTTGGGAAGGGAATCTCGAATTTTAGGTATTACAACGTTAATCTTGTGACTGATGTCTAGAGTCTGTGGTTGAGATTCTCCCCTTCGATCCCCTGGTTTTGGGAGACTGCTAACTAACTGTGCCAGTTCCACCAACTCATTTCATAGCGAATGCTGCTCATCCACGTAGACCTTGACCCGTTTATCTGAGCTCTCTTCTCCCAACTCTTCAAGGTTGAAGTTGAGGGAGGCGTTGTCGGCCACCTTCCGCCATGCTGTGGCCCATGCCCTCTTTGTTGCCAACTCCCTTTGCCCTTCAGCCAACTCCAATTTGGCCTGAGCTTTGGCCTGGGCTTTGGCCATTTCTGCAGCTTGAACTGCTACTGCCACCTTCTACTGTGTCACCTCCTCTGTGGTGCGTAGATCTGTGTCTGCTACTGCAGCTTCTACCTCAGCTTCTGCAGCTTGGGCAGCGTAACTTGCTGCTTTGGAGGCCTTAGATGTGTCGCTGCAATGAGAGGATGCTCTGGAAGGATGGTGAGAGCCAGCAGCAGAGATTTGCCGAGAGACGCTGGAGCCTGCTTGAGATCTTGGGATGGAGGGAGGAGGCTTTCTTAGAATAGTGCGAGGAAGCCACTTGTGATTGAGGGGCTATGTCGGATGTGGCCCTCTCCCCCGAAATTCCTTCCAGCTGTAGCGTGTTGCAGAGCACTGCCTGGAGGGCATTTTTGCCTTCCTTAACACAGTCTTCGTGTTCCTTGTTTACCTCCTCAAAGCATTGAATGTATTCTTGGAGCTTTGGGTCACCCAGCCTTGACTGGATGAACTTGAGTTTACTTTCGCTGTCTCTCCACTGTGCGAGAAGGTCATGTAGGTCCTCCTGCAATGTGCGGATTTCCTCAATGGACAGCTTGCATTTTGGGGCTTCGTAAATCTTCACCAGCTCCTTCCATGAGTCTGCATAACAACGATACTGCCTGTCCCAATCCTCCCTCAAGAATGACTCCATGGGTTCGGTAAGCTTCCTATATTGTCTGAGGTCGTAGGCTTTCTATCGCAGTCTCTTCAGAATGTTGGACATCCGAAACTGGGTTTTGGGAACCAGGCTCCATGTTTACATCTAGGGTGGGTGGAGGGTTCGAGTCCTCTGGTACATCAGAGACATCTGTCATGGCTGAAGATGTTGCCATGCTTCAAACTGGCAAAAGGTGAATTTGGAAAAATTTAGTAGTTTTCTGTGCAATTCCCCTTTTTCCACTAGGGTGCGCTTCAAGCAGGTAGCTGAACATAGAAACTTCTGCGAAATTCAGTACTTGACCATGTAGATGGCACTGCAGACGTGGGGCTGAATTGAGTAAATTCTGCAAAATTCAGTGGTTGACCACTAGAGGTGTGTGTTGCAAGGTCTGGGAGACGCTGGCGCAGTACACAGATTGGCCGCTATAGGGTGCGTTGCAAGGTCTGGAAGACGTTGGTGCAGTGCACAGGTTGGCCTGTTAGTGGTACTTGCTAGGTCTGGAAGACACTGATGCAGTGTGCAGATTGGCCTCTTAGTGGTGCTGGATCCTTGGGTTATGTTACCAGGGGTTGCTACAAGCTAGTGAGTTAATTTAGAAATTTCTGTGAAATTCATTGGTTGACCACTAGAGGTGTACGTTACCAGGTCTGGAAGACACTGGTGTGGTACACAGGTTGGCCTGTTAGTGATGCTTGCTCGGTCTGGAAGACACGATTGCAGTACACAGATTGGCCTGTTAGTGGTGCTGGACCCTTGGGGTAATGTGGCAAGAGGTTGCTAAAATTAGGAAAGTTCCTGTAAATTCAGTACTTGCCACGAGGTGGAGTTAGACCCTTGAGATGTTTTGCCAAGGTTGCTCTAAACAAATGACTAAATGTAGAAATTCCTGTGAAATTCTCTACTTGCCACCAGATGGTGCTGCAAGCTAGCAGTTGAATGGCAGCCAATTAGGATGAGAGGAAAGGTCATTAAAGGGATTTTGTACTTTAGTCCAATGCATGAACAATTATTCTTAAGTAAGCTCCCTTTGCTTAGCAATGGAGGCTTTTATCCTTTAATTTTCAGTAAAGAAAGGGAGAAGAGAAAAAATCTCCTAGGCTTTGTAAGCAGAGAGAAACGGCTAACTGCATTCCTTTGTTCAAATAGCCTGCTTGGATCAGACTTGTGTCTTTGGGGGGGAATGTGCCCCGTTGCTCTGGAGGCCCCGTTGCTCTGGAGATGGCCCTTCACTAATGATTTACAACCCCCAATAAACTGGCCAGAGGCCTCTTTTTATTGCCTTCTTCCTCTTGAAAGCAGGATCAGAAGAAATACGAAGCCTCTCCAGCCCCGCTCCAGCCATGGAGAAATGCAGCTTCTGTCTTTGTTTAAGGACATAAGCAAGATTACTCAGACTCTTTTCATCTGCGTTTGTACAGGGAGAGATGGAGAAAAGGCTGCTTGTTTATCCCTTGAGAGATGGGGGATTTCTGCCCCTCCCAGCAATCCAAACACTCTCCCTTTTGTTATGCAAAACAGTTCCTTGAGCCAGGCAGCCAAAAGATGCAAATCGAGACAGAGAGGAAGCGGCCCATCATTCCCTTGCTAAAGAGGGGGAATTTCAGCCCCTCCCTGTCAATTCAAACAGGTTTCAAAGTGTGGCTCAGAAAGAGAAAGATAATTCAGGCAATCTGATCATCTTGTATTTTTACTTTGGAAGCTCAGATTGTACTTTGACTTGGGAATCCCAATTTCAATATACTTGGCTCTTGTCACAGAAAATCAGATATAACAATATTCTTTACTGTGGCATTTTAGATCTCATCATTCTTTACTGATGGGAATCCAGATCTATCCTTTTACTGGGAATCCAGATTCATCCTTTTACTTTTCATGGGAATTCAGAGATATAATTATCCTTTTACTGTTCTGGCCTCTATAATTACTAGCTGAGTATAAGGCAGACAGATTAAACTCCACAAAGGCATCCATACAAACTCTCTTTATTGGTTCATCAGGCATCCTCAAATATAACTCACGGTTACGTCGAGATTCAACTCAATGTCCAATTTTCTGCATAGCTGACTTTATGGTGTAAAAGGATAGTTCTCTTTTCATTCCCATAATGGTGGAGCAAGGGGGTGAGGTGCCAGCATGCTGCTGGGGTTCAGGCAAGAGTGAAGAAACCTCCCCCAACCCACCAAGGGTCAATTCAGTGACCAATCAGGATTACAGATGTGGCCACATGACATGGACTACATTTTCCAGGATACCTTAACTACATTTACCATGATGCATTCCCTTAAGGGGACAGTTCCCAATTCCTAACTAACTATAAACTGTCTGGACAGCACACTGATCTTACCAAACCCCTGTATGCAAAGTTAATTGAACCTGAACTTTAGAATTTGAAGTGGGAGGGAAATGAAAGAGGAAGCTTCAAAAATTTGAAATAAGCCTTAACCAAGGCTCCTGTGTTAAGTTTGCCGAATTTGGAAAATCCATTCCATCTCATTGTAAAAACAGAAAATGGAATTGCATAAGATGTGTTGGCTCAGGACTGGGCAGGACAACGGAAGCCTGTGGCATTCCTTTCAAAAATAATGGAAAATTGACCTTTGGGGGAGCCCTCATTGTGAACACCCCACATCAAGTCAGAGCCATTCTTCAGCAAAAAGCAGGAAGATGGCCGACTGATTCCCAAATTCTGAGATATGAGGCAATTTTGATGAAGCAAACAGATTTGGTTTTAACTACAGACCATAATTTGAATCCAGCACATTTCTTAGCCAGCACTAGATCAGTGGATCAATATGGATTAGAACATTATTGTTCTGAAGTAATAGACTTACAAACTAAAATAATATTTGATTGGGGGGAACACCCCCTTGAGAAAGGAGAGGCAATTTTTATAGATGGTTCTTCTAGTGGAGGAGGGGAGCACGGAAAAACATACCAAAGAGATCCTGGAAGCAGGGGGGTCTGCCTTGAAGCTGATCTGTTCAGGCTCGTGGATTGTATGCACTAAATCAACCTCTATGTATTTTAGAAGGACACAGATTCCAGGTATGCATTTGGGATGGTGCATACTTTTGGCAAGTTTGGGTGGAAAGAGGAATGATAAACAGCAAGGGAAAGGAACTAGTAGTTCCTTACAAAAACCTAGAAAAACAGCAGTGACACATGTTAATGCACACCAAAAAGGAGAATTGGTAGAAGAAATTAATGTGTTCACTGAGAAAGAACAGAAAAAGAGTTACAATAAATAGGAGGACAGGAGTGGGAGAAGGGAAAGTGGTTTCTCCCGGATGGAAGACAAATAATAAGTAAACCAATTGCACAACACTTGTTAGAAAAATTACATGAAGGAAGTCATTTGGGAATTCAAGCCATTGTAGATGAACTTTTGAAATGTTATGGTTGTATTGGAATATACCCTGTAGCAAAATCAACAATAGAGAAATGTTTAATTTGTAAAAAGGTAAACAAACAAGCCATCAGGAAAAAACAGATGGGTGGAATGCCACCAGCTTTAAGACCCTTTATTTTACAGAATTACCGAAAGATGGGGGGAGTAAAATATTTATTGGTCATAGTGGACCACCTTACAGGGTGGGTGGAAGCTTTTCCCTGCAGTAATGCTGCAACAACAGTGGGGTCAAGAGTATTGTTAGAAATTAATATTGGAAACACATATGCCATGGACTAAAAATGTCTTCCTTTAAGCCCTATTGAGAATATGGACCTAACCTAGAAAAGACATTGGAAGCAATATGTACATAAACTGTCCAGATATTTCAATTTCCTCAGGAAACAAGGACTTTTGGCTCAAACACCACATTTGAAGTTTCCAGTCCATAAATTCCACCACAGTGATTGGGTGCTGATCCGGAGTAGGAAGGAAGAGAAGTTAGCCCTGAAATGGGAAGGACCATTCCAAATACTACTCACCTCCAAAACCGCAATCCGAATGGCTGAGAAGGGTTTGACGCACTACACTCGCGTAAAAGGCCCTGTGTCGTCACCAATAACCTGGACCAGTGTTTCACATAAAGACCTGTTAGGGATAACATTGTTTACCCTAACTGGTTTGGGTAAAAATAATAAATATGGTATCATGGTTTGTTTAGTTAAAGTGTCTGTAACTTTAACAGTAAGAAAGTAATTAAGGGTGTGGTTGTAAAAGCACTATATTAGAAGCGAGGCATTTGCAGCTCGCTCTCTCTCTGGCTAGAAGATCCCTAATTACTGGATGATTGATGACTGCATTCTTGCTGAAACGGGGAGTGAAGAAGTGTGTTGATATTTCTCAACGGAGAGAAGATTGGACTGATTTATTGTAAGTGTACTGACATTGGCTATTCAACACGGACTTTGCAAATAGAGTATCCCTGACAAGACTTGACTGAAATTGATATATGACTACTGGACTGTTTACATGACTATGCTATAATTCTTAAATGGAATAAACTATATTTTTGATAGCACAAGTGTATCTGTATTTTTACTTCGTGTTAACTAGAAAACTTATCTCACACATTTACCTGTCTTCCTATCTGACTTCGCTGCACGTTCTGTTTAGTTTGTTTTCCTTAACACCCGTTGGGGAATCCAGGCTTAACACTGGTTATGGGCCCAGAGAGACTGCAAAGTCAGTTTAACTAGGATAAAAACAGGTTTATGTAAAAAGTGAGATTTTTGTGTTGTTACACGTTACAGTAAACAGACAGCTGTGTTTTATCAATTATAGTTTTATATCCATATAGTGAAACATGGCACAAGTCAGTCTACAAAGTTTGTCCCTTATATCCAAGCTGGATGGAACAAACTATGTTTCATGGTCTATGAAATGTAGTCTACTTCTACGAAGAGAAGGTCTGTGGAACATAATTGAAAACCCACCAAACGTAGAAGAATGGGATCCTGAAGATGAGGAAGATAGTAAAAAGATAGAAGAATTTAAACAGAAAAATGAACAAGCATTTTGCATCATAGGACTAACATTAACTGATCAACAACTTGTTCATATACGTGGAGAGCAAACTGCAGTTGGGTGTTGGCAAAAACTGAGGAGGATTTATGTCCGAGATAACGTTGGTGCTCACATAAATCTAACACGGAAGCTTTTCCGGACGTATCTCCAAAAGAATGGTGATATGCTGAGTCATTTGAATACTATGAAAAGCATTTTTCAAGAACTTCATGAGAAGGAGTTAATTTTCTCTGAACTACACCAGGTCTACATAATTCTATCTTCATTAGACGAAAGTTTTGATGACTACGTAACTTCCCTTGAAATATTGCCTAAAGAAATCCTAACTTTAACTGATATCACTGGCAGATTGATTGAAGAGGCCAGAAGAAGACTTGAAAGAGATCAGTTAAGGAGGGAGCAACCTCAAAAGGAAAATAATGAATTTCCTACTGCATTCGCAATTAAAAAGTGTTTTAATTGTGGAGGGAGAGGACATTTTGCAAGATTTTGTAAGAAAACAAAGCGCCAGAATGCAAGCCAGAATACTGGAAGACATCAAAGAAGAAATAAGAATTATGAGTTAGCAATGTATAGTAATGGAGTTGTAAAAAATAATTTATGGGTGGTTGACAGTGGTGCGTCCCACTGTATTACAAATGATAACAAAAAATTTATAAAAATGTCCATGAGTTCACAGCATATCTCATTGGCAAACGGCTGGAAAATTAAAGCAAAAGGTGAAGGTATTGCTCATTGTTCTAGTATAAAGGAGAACATAAAAATGTTATATGTACCTCAACTTAAATTTAATTTGCTTTCAGTTAGAATGTTGGTTAGATTAGGATACGTTATTACCTTTAGGGGAGATACTTGTTTAATTGAAAAAGAAGGTAAGAAAATTACTGCATCTTTAAAAGGTGACTTATATGTGTTAAATGATAATGGTTTAGAGGTGGCTAACACAATTTATGATAATAAGAAACCTCATGATGAATGTATTCACTTGTTACACCAAAGGTTAGGTCATTTAAATTTTAAAATGATTAAGAGAACTGTTCAACTATCTAAAGGAATAAGTTTGAAACCTTGTAATAAGTATTTGCAATGTTCTGCTTGTAATCAAAACAAAAGCAAAGTTATACCGGCAAATAGAATTGATGGATTTACTACCAAAGAGCCTTTAGAGGTAGTATTTGCCGATATAATAGGTCCTAAAAAGCCAAGTGTAGGTGGTGCTAGATACATATTAAGCATAATGGACCACTATTCTAGGTATGGTTTCTGTTTTTTAATGAGGAGAAAAACTGAAACGTACACAAATTTCTTTAATTGGTTAAAATTTGCAGAGAGGAAAACTAAAAAGAAATTAGTAACTCTTATAACAGATAATGGTACGGAATTTACAAATAATAAATTCCAGAGTAGACTTAGAATGGCAGGTATTCAACATAAAAAGTCTGCACCATATAGGCCTCAACATAATGCATTTATAGAGAGAAGAGGCCAAACACTGCAATCAATGGGAAGAACAATGTTATCTGATTCTGGATTACCTGATAATTTGTGGGGAGAAGCTATAATGTGTGGTAATCACATATTAAACAATGTTGCTAATTCAACAACAGGTGAATTACCATTCACTCTGTGGCATGGTAGGAAACCTGATTTGAGTTATATTCACACATTTGGTGCACCAGCATGGGTGCATATCCCTACACAACTCAGGCACAAAGGACAACATAGAGCTAAAAGGTTAATTTTTGTTGGATATCAAGCAAACCATAGATCTTATAGATTCTGGGAACCAGGTACATCTAGAGTATACTGCAGTGCTAGTGCACAATTCCTAGAACATATAGGATGGAATAGATTAGAGCAGGATTCAGATAATGATGTTATTATAGAACCCTATAAGAGGCAGAAAGAAAAGACTAGTTATAAGAAAAATCCAATTAAAGAAGAAGTCCATGAAGAGCAAATAGAATCAGATCAAGAGGAAATAATTGATAAAGAAGAGATGGATAGTCAAGAACAGGAAATAAAGGAAAGTCCACCTGTAAGTCCTGTTATACCTAGACGCACAACACGTATAACCAGACCACCTGAAAGATATCAGGCGAGTATTGTTTGCCAAGTAAATAAAGTTCCTACTAGCATAGATGAACTTAAGATGTATCCTGCTAAGGATCAGGAGAATTGGAAAAAGGCAATGGAAAAAGAGTTAAATTCATTAAAGGAAATGAAGGTTTATGAAGAAACCAAATTACCTCCAGGAGAAAAATCCATTGGGTGCAAATGGATATTTAAAGTAAAGACTGGAAATAATGGGAAAGTAACTTATAAGGCTAGGTTAGTAGCACAAGGATTTAACCAAAATGTATTTGATTATGATGAGGTATTTGCACCAAATCTTAAGGCTACAACTTTAAGAGCAGCTTTAGTGTGGGCAGCTAAGAATAATTATATAGTTAACCATTTAGACGTAGAAACTGCATATCTGCATGCACCATTGCAGCATACAATATATTTGAAAAAACCAGTTGGTATAAATGAGAATAAAGTATATAGCAATGATTGTTGGAAACTCAAGAAAAGTTTATATGGATTGAAACAATCTGGCTATGAATGGAACCAATATATTGTGAAAGAATTAAACAATATAGGGTTTAAATCTGTTTTAGCTGATCCATGTATGTTTAAAAGAGAAAATAATGGAACGGTGTCATTATTGTTATTATTTACAGATGATATTGCTTTGATTACTAAGACCAATAATGAAGCTACTGAGATTATTTCATTATTAGCCAAAAGGATAAAATTAAAACATTTAGGTGAAATCAAAAAGTATCTAGGATTGACAATTAATAAAACCAAAAAAGGATTTAAGATATCTCAAGAGGACAAACCCGCAACTCTGCATCCAACCCTACCCCATCCAATCCACCATCACTGAAAACTAGGCACGCACGCCCCTAACTACCTCTATTCCAACTACAACTGGCCTTAAATGCAAGCTACTCAATGCAAGAAGCCTTGTAAAAAAAATACCTGAATTTCTTCTCTTACTAAATATGGCTAAATTCAACATCATATTTGTCTGTGAAACATGGCTCAATGCATCTCTCCCTGACTCCATTACCACAGTAAGAGACTATCATGTTTACTGATCAGATCGTGAAATCTGTAGAGGAGGTGGTGTTGCTATCTTCTATAAAAAGTCCTTACATCTAAAAAACATCCAAGTTACCCAGGAGCTTGCTCTTCCTGAGACCATAGTCTGTGAACTGTCCTTAAATATCACATTTCAATTCTTACTATGTTACAGAGCACCTGATTATGACATCAAACATGTAAACAAGTTAAATTCACTACTAACATGGGCAACCTCCTGCCCACACGCTTTTATCTTTCTTGGTGACCTCAATCTACCTCATATTAACTGGACCCTAAACGAATGTAAAACTGAACCCATGCATGCAACCTTCTACAATGCTGTAACAAATCTGGGACTGGAACAACTTGTAACCAACAATACTAGACTTAACAACTGCCTCAATCTCATCTTCTGCAATAGTTTGAATTCAATTTACGGAATGCAAATTAAAGAACCCTTTTCCAACAGTGACCACAACATGATTGACGTTTGTCTCAACATATGTCCACACAAAAATCATCATAACGATGGGATCCCCAATTATAACTTCAAAAAAGGCAACTATGATCTTATAAACAACAATCTCTCATCTCTTGATTGGCAACTTCTATTCACTGGATGCAGTACTGTTGAAGACCATTACAACATATTTTTACTTGAAGTCAAAAGAGTCATCAAACTATATGTACCAATAACAACTCCCAAAACCAGAAAAAAAATTACCCATAACAATAAGGAAGCTTCAATCCAAAAAGAGATCACTTTGGTGGAAAAACAAATCTGGTCACGTTGCCAACTTCAAAAGCTGATACAAAAATTTATGCCACCAGATAAAGACTGAATGCACCAATTATCACATTAAACAAGAGGAAAACCTTCTCCGCACCAATTCCACCCACGCTTTCTACAACTTTGTAAACAACAAACTAAAAGACTCAAGGTCCATCCCACCCCTGAAAGGACCTAATGGTAAAGACTGTAACGAGGACACCATTAAAGCGAACTTCTTTAACACATTCTTTGGCTCAGTTTTTGTAAACAGCAATGGATCATGGCCAGTATTTCCTAGTCGAACCACAGACAACTACAATGATCTAATACATATCAATTTTACAGAAGACAATGTTGAAAAAGCACTACGCAATCTGAAACCATCTCTATCTATTGGACCAGACAGAATATGTGCCTACTTCTTAAAAAAGCATTGTGGAGAAGGAGGAATGCAGAATGGAAAGTTTTATAGCAAACCTTATTTTATTCTTTACACTGTCTCCCTCTTCCCTGAAACGCGAACAGACTCCAGAATGAACGTCTCCATAATTGATAAGTCGAGCCGGGATCAATCAAGTTAATTAATTGACTAAGTTAATCAAGTCAAAAGAGCAAATGGAAGGGGGGGGAATCTTGGACTCCAACTTCCTCCAACTCCCCCCGCCAAATAGATTTAATTTGGTTGGACTTCCACTTCCAAAATTCCCCAGACAGCATCATTTAAGTTTGGTGGACTTCCACTCCCAGAACTCCCCAGCCAGTGTGATTTAACAGGAGTGGATTTTAACTCCCAGAATTCCCCAGTCAGTGAGATTAAAGTTGGGTGCACTTCCGCTCCCAGAATTCCCCAGCAAGCGTGATTTAAGTTGGGTGGACTTCAACTCCCAGAATTCCCCCGTCAGTGAGATTTGCCTATTCTATTCTATATTCTATTCTATTTCTCTTCTGTTCTCTTCCATTCTATTCTATATTATTTCTCTTCTCTTCCATTCCATTCTATTCTATTCTATTCTATTCTATTCTATTCTATTCTATTCTATTCTATTCTATATTCTATTTCTCTTCTGTTCTCTTCCATTCTATTCGATATTTTTTCTCTTCTCTTCTATATTCTCTTCTATTTATATTCTCTTCCATTCCATTCTATTGTATATTATTTATATTCTATTCTATATTCTATTCTATTCTATATTCTATTCTATTCTATATTCTATTCTATATTATTTATATTCTATTCTATA